>RXID01011866.1:0-116024 GCA_005019695.1 Trichopus zeylanicus subsp. travancoricus | reverse complement strand
AGAGATGAATATATTGATTCAGATTTAGATGATTGTCCTTTTGATTCTAGTTTTCATAGTTTGATGTATTCTTCTGATAATGATGAAGATGAGGAGGAGGATGATGATAATGATGAGTTAGTTGCTGAGTAGGAGCAAGAAAATATAAGACAAGGCGAAGAAGAAGGAGTAGAAAACAGAGCGAAAGATGATTTACTAGCTTTACTTGAAGATAATTTGAATGACAATGTTTTGAAAATAGGAGACATATTTGAAGATGTACATGCATTTAGATTGACTCTTAGACAGTATTGTATTGTGCACAGATTTCAGCCTTTGTTTGTGAAGAATGATCGTAACAGAGTAACAGTCAGATGTGTTTCTGCGAATTACCGATGGAGGTTTCATGTTTCAGAGAGATATGATGGTTTAGGTTTTCGGATAAAAAGAATGGAACCAGTTCATACTTGTATTGCTGTCAATACTTCTGGAAACAAAATGACAAATGCTGAATGAATAGGCAACCAAGTTTTGCATTGGATGTGTGTTGACAAGAAAATCACAATCAAGCAAATACAGAATATGATGAATAAGAAATACAGTTTCAGACTGACTTATATGCAGGCATGGAGGGGAAAAGACTATGCTTACAGGATTATTCATGGCAATGAAGAAGAATCTTTTAATTTGTTTCATTCGCTGAAGGCAAAGTTGGAGAGGAGGCATCCTGGTAATATTGTGCACGTTGCTCAGTGTCCAGATATGTCTTTTCAGATATGTTTTATATCACTACATGCTTGTAGGAGAGCTCTTCTTACTGGATGCAGACCTATACTAGGAGTTGATGGATGCTTCTTGAAAGGGAAATATAAAGACATATTGCTTTCAGCTTGTGGAATTAATGGGGAGAATAACATAATTCCAGTTGTATTTGCAGTTGCAGAAGCAGAAACATACCAATCTTGGTTATGGTTTCTACATAACTTGCAACGGGTTATTGAAAATTTGAATAAATTGGCTATTATTTCAGATAGGTAGAAGGGTCTTTCTGATGTTGTGAAGAATATTTTCCCATATGCTGAGTATAGAGCTTGTATAAGGCATGTGATTGCAAACTTGAAAAGATCCTACCCTGGGAAAAGGTTAGAAAATTTGGTTTTTAATGCTTTAAATACATTTTTGCCTACTGAATTCGTGAAGTACATGGAAAGGATTAAACAGTTATCCATACCAGCTTGCTAGTACATGAAAGATATAAATGATTTTGCATGGAGTAGAAGTCACTTTGATCATTCAGTGAAATGTCATTATGTGACTAATAATATTTCTGAGTCATTTAACAGTTTTATTCAGGATGGCAGAGAGCTTCCCTTTCTTGAATTACTTGATTTCATCAGGCAGAAGATAATGGTGAAATTTGCCACAAGAAAAAATGAATGATCCCACTGGTCTGGAAAGCTAGTGTCAAAAATAGAAGCTTTTATTATGAAAGTTTCACAGGCACAGGGCGGATACCGTACTTGGAGGTCTTCTGATGATATTTCAGAGGTCAGTGATCCGGCAGGCCGATGGATTGTGGATATAAGGCAGAGAATTTGTGACTGTAGGCAATGGCAGCTGATAGGAGTGCCTTGCGTTCATGGTATTGTTGCTCTCCTTGATGTTCGGCTTGATCTTATTGATTTTATTGATGACTACTACACTCTGGAGACACAAAAGAGTATATGATGTTCCTGTCACTCCATTGCCAAACAAGCAACTTTGGGTGTCTGTGCCAAATGCTCTACAAGTACTTCCTCCACGTTCAAGGAGACAACCTGGTAGGCCTAAGAAAAAAAGGATTAAAGATCCAATGGAAACATCAAGTAGAGCAATATATACTTGCAGTAGATGTGGTCAGCTGGGACACAACAAGAGAGCGTGTAAAGAGCTTCTTGGACTACAACAACAAATTGATGTTTCTGGATCTAGCAGTAATCAACAGTCAGTGGGAAACCAATATGTTGGAGAATGCGGCAGGGGAAGAGGAAGAGGAAGGTCTACCGTAATGACTTCAAATTTTAGTATGTATTTACCATGTGAATTTTTCTTTTAAAAAAGTGATAATTTTTTTCTTATTTTATGTGATTTTGAAATAATATATTAATAAATGTCACTGTATTTTTTTTGCAGGAAGTTCGTCAGATCTCTAGGATCAATTTTGATTGGGTAAACAGTCTTCTCGAAAATGATGATGATGTCATGTTGCTTGGTTATCATAACTATGGGTGTATTCTGTTTGCAGGTACATATTTTTGCTAGATAGATTGGGAAGAGTTAGATGATAAGGTTTTGGATTAGCGACTCAGTAGGAACTATCATATCTTTTATCATCCACCTCTATTTTGTTGAATGAGAAATGAGAAGTGTTATTTTAGACACTTGTTTCATTAATGTTCTTCAAATTTTGATTTATAAGGAATAATGGAATGTTTCCTTTTTTGGTTCAATAATGGAAGGTTTGCTTTTGTTGGACAACAGCAGAACTTATTATATTGCTTTGTGTCTTGAATTTTCTAGCTGCTATTGCTATCTGATTACTAATTAGGTTATATTGTTTTAGCAAGCTGCAAGCTTTTATTATTGTTATGGCAGGCTATATATTATAAAATCTCAGGAATGATTGTCATTCAGTAGGAAGTGAGTTTCTTTATCATCTCCAGTTTTACATAAATAGGGTTTATCCTTTTGGTGGGAGATCTGGATCTGGTGTGATTTCTCTCCGTACTCTTTCTTTAGTTGTTTCAAAACTTAAAATTTAAAATTACAAGTTTCATATTGTACATTTAAAAATAAATCCCTTGATTATATTTTTAATAAATAAGTCAATATTTTAATCATATTTAATATTAAATTTCACAAAAAAAAGACAGTGACGGTTTTAAAATTTAAAATTTCAAATTACAAGTTTACTATTTTTACATTTAAAAATAGACCACCTTTAATATTTTTCTTTATAAATAAGTCCAAATTTTATTTATTTTATAAGTAAATTTTACAAATAATTCATCGAACGTTTCAAAACAAAAAATTTAAAATTACAAGTTTCATATTGTACATTTACAAATAGATCCCTTGATTTCTTTTAAATAAATCAATATTTTAATCATTTTTAATACTAAATTTCACGGAAAATACGGTGAAAGTTTTAAATTTTAAAATTTCAAATTACAAGTTTACTATTTTTACATTTAAAAATAGATCTCTTTTAATATTTTTCTTTATAAATAAGACCAAATTTAATTTATTTTATAAGTAAATTTTATAAATAAATCATCGAACATTTCAAAACATAAAATTTAAAATTATAAGTTTCATATTGTACATTTACAAATAGATCCCTTGATTTCTTTTAAATAAATCAATATTTTAATCATTTTTAATACTAAATTTTACGGAAAATACGGTGAAAGTTTTAAATTTTAAAATTTAAAATTACAAGTTTACTATTTTTACATTTAAAAATAGATCACCTTTAATATTTTTCTTTATAAATAAGTCCAAATTTTATTTATTTTATAAGTAAATTTTACAAATAATTCATCGAACGTTTCAAAACATAAAATTTAAAATTACAAGTTTCATATTGTACATTTACAAATAGATCCCTTGATTTTTTTTAAATAAATCAATATTTTAATCATTTTTAATACTAAATTTCACGGAAAATACGGTGAAATTTTAAAATTTAAATTACAAATTTACTATTTTTACAGTTAAAAATAGATACCTTTAATATTTTTCTTTATAAATAAGTCCAATTTTATTTATTTTATAAGTAAATTTTACAAATAAATCATCGAACGTTTCAAACATAAAATTTAAAATTACAAGTTTCATATTGTACATTTACAAATAGATCCCTTGATTTTTTTTTAAATAAATCAATATTTTAATCATTTTTAATACTAAATTTCACGGAAAATACGGTGAAAGTTTTAAAATTTAAATTTCAAATTACAAGTTTACTATTTTTACATTTAAAAATAGACCACATTAATATTTTTCTTGATAATAAGTCCAAATTTTATTTATTTTATAGATAAATTTTTACAAATAATGCATCGAAAGGTTTCAAAACCTTAAAATTTAAAATTACAACTTCATGTTGTACTTTACAAATAGACCCCTTCAATATTTTTATTTATAACTAAGTTTATATTTGTTATCATATTTTAAGTAACATTTTACAAAAAAAATATTAATGATTTTTAAATTTATAAATACAAATTTAATATTTATATATTAAAAAAACCCTTGAATTTTTTTTATAAAATAAATCTAAATTTTCCGAAATTTTAAAACTAATTTTTACAAATACACCCCTCGCCGGACCATCGCCGGCCGCGCCTGCGCGCCGGGGACAGAGGCCGAGGCCGGACGGCGCGCCGGACGGAGGCGGAGGCGCGGACGGGCTCCGCACGCGGGACGGAGGCCGAGGCGCCGGCGGCTGGCATGCGGACGCGGAGGCCGAGGCCATTCCGCCCCCGCGTGCCGGGGCGGAACGGTGTCGGCCTGGTCCGTCCGCGCCCGGGTGTCGGCGCGCCGGCGCCCCGGCCTCCCCCTCCGCTCCCGCCGCCGGCTCCCGCCCGCGTCCGCCTCCGCTCCCTCCCGCGTCCGCCTCCACTCCCGCCCGCGTCCGCCTCCGCTCCCTCCCGAGTCCGCCTCCACTCCCGCCCGCGTCCGCCTCCGCTCCCTCCCGAGTCCGCCTCCACTCCCGCCCGCGTCCGCCTGCCCGGCCTCCGCCTCCACTCCCGCCGCCGGCTCCCGCCCTCCCGGCCTCCGCCTCCGCTCCCGCCCGCCCGGCCTCCGCCTCCGCTCCCGCCGCCGGCCTCCTCCTCCGCTCCCGCTCGCCCCGCCTCCGCCTACGCTCCCGCCGCCAGCCTCCTCCTCCGCTCCAGCCCGCGCGCCGGGGTGCTATTTGCAAAAATCCGAACTTAGGGGACTTTTCTGTAAATCGAAATAATTTCCGGGGGTTTATTTGCAAAAATTCGAATTTCGAGGACTTTTCTATAAATCAAGAGTTATTTCGGGGTTTTATTTACAAAAAATCAAATTTCGGGGCGTAAAATATAAAAAATAAGTTTTTAGGGGTATATTTGAAAAAATAACCGAGGATAAAATCAGAATTTTTGTGAAAAATTTTAATTAAATAACAAACAGGGGTGTGGGTAAATAGGGGGACTTGGGTAATTTTAGAAATTACGGACGTAATTAAAGTTAATTATAGAGACTTATATGTAATTATCTCAAATATTTAATAATTTTTATATAGAAAACAATATCTCTTTTTTAATAATTTTTAAATTTAGAGAATTATCAAAATTTAAAAATTACAAGGTTTAAAAGTAAAAAAACCCAGCCACAGAGGTATTACTTTTCACCTCCCCACGCGACAAAGGGTCCGAAAAGACAAGAAATTCACGGATTAGCCGGGACTCGTGAGACCCTCAATGTTTCCCCTTCGCCGGGTCTCCCTCGCCGGTGGCCACGGCGGGCACCACTGCGCGCCGCCCCCCGCCTCCAACCTATCCCCTCTAGCTCCGCCCTTCACCGTCGATTCCTCCACCGCCTTCGCCTTGCCCAACCCGGTTGCTGCCGCCGCCCCTGCCGCCAGCGATTGCGTCTTCACCAGTTGGCCTGCCTTGTCCTCTACTTCCTCCGCCTCCCGCATCGATCCCGCGGCTTATTCCTTTCTCGATTCACATCCCTACTATACCCCGAGGACCTATGGCGTTGCAGACGGGACCCGCGCTCGTGGGGCGGATCCTTCGTCGAGCTATGATGCTTCCGTGTTCCGCAAAGGTAATTTTCTAATTCGATGAGTTTTATGAGGAATCTAGTTGAAATTTAACATACTTCTTTGAGATCGTTTGTGATTTGGTGTTGAAGTTTCTGATCTGAGTGGGGGTAATTGTGCTAGATCGGTGAATTTTACTATATTTGATTTTCCGCAACATTGAGGTGAAATTATTTATCTTTAATGTGTTTCATGAGGAACCTAGCATAAATTAGGATATCCCTTTGAAATGGATTTTGCTGATCTATATATATAGATAGATATCGGTTTTCGTTTGGTGGATTTGATTTTGCAATCTTGAAGTTTCTGATTTGTGACATCGGCATCAGCTGTTTATGTTTGGGTGGTTTTTGTTTGCTGAAAAAATCAAATTCTAGTACATTGGGTGGTAATTGTTGATCTTTCATTTTGAATTTCTTAGGTGGTTTTTGTTTGCTGAGAAATCTAATTCTAGTTCATTGGGTGGTAATTGTTGATCTTTCATTTTGAATTTCTGGTGGATCAATTCTATTATGCTAGGACTTGTACTCTTTATGTTATGGAATTTGTAATGCTGGGGATGACTCTGATATACAATGATCATTATGCCTCTTGTTGTCAATCTGTTTAATGATGGATGTCTTTTAGGAAATTTAAAATAGTAAGAGAAGGGATGAGAGAAGCAGGGAGAAAGATTTCAGGGAAAGACAATAATTTTTTCATAAATTCTACTGAGACTGGCTTGATGGGGATGGCTATGCTTATATAGATATCATCTCAATGGTCACATGGTCAGAAGTAATAGAATTATCATAAAAGATGCAACTAATCCTTGTTATCTAGAATATAGATTTACTGATGCCCTTGCCCGCTATAAAGGAGTTTTATGTCATAAATTTTTAATATCAATATCCAGTGCTTATGAAAAGGATATTTAGCATATTTTAGATTCTCCTTGGATACTTCTCTTCATTAAGTTGTTCTATACACAAACTATTGCCATACTTGTGAATATTTATCATGCTGTTGTTACCTTGCAGTGTTTCAAAATATGGCAAGGCATTCAAGTCCAGTTTCTCTCCTTTCCATTTGATCATTTGAATCATCTGTTTCTGGAAGAAGCTGCTGTCATATGACTCATATTGTCGAACATGATTACACTTAATTAGCTAACATGAAAATGATAGTAAGTTAATCATATGATTTGAAATTTATATAGTGACTTTAATTGCAGGATGGACTAGCTGTCTAATTAATGGTTCTCATAGAAAAATTAGTATACAAACTTTGCTTTTGAAATTCTTGGTTCCCCTTTTTTAAAGTATTTTGCTCATTCTTTAGGGTTAAATAATTTGATTATTTTTCTTGAAGGTTGATGTATGACAACCTCATTTATGCCTACACCACATTTTGTTTTATTAAAGTTTGGCATTCTTATTTGATTTTTCACTTGCTTAAAGATGGAAAGCTTGAGGGAAAAATCTTTCTGCACTTACCCAATTGCTTTCTCCTACTTATCAACAGTCTGTACGTTCTAGATACTTGGGCATTTTTTGGATCTGTCGATGGCATAGAGCTCCATAGTCAGAAGTCACTCACTTGTCCATTTTAATGCTTAACCTTCTGTTTTGATATTAAGCAACAAATATCTGCAACAGAATCTAAATTAATGAACTTGCTTTCCTGAATAACACCTGAATCATGGAGATAAATTCTAAATGGGTATACACTAGATCGCTTGCTTGATTTGTTGGATGCAATAATAACAAAAAAAAAAAAAATCTATTATGTTCTTGTCTTGTGTTTGTGCATATAACCGACCATTGTCATATCCCAGGTGCTGGTCTTGATGGTTTCGGGGTGTACGAAGATGGAGTAGGTGTAGGTTCTTTCTTGGGAGGTCACTATGGATCAGAGTACTCAGACTGGTTCAAAAGTAAGCCCTCAGCAAATTTGCAGGAAAATGACAAAGCCCATTATTCTGGCCCATCAGTTCAGGGTCCAAGTGGAATGGCTTATTCAGAACTACGTGACACATTTTCTGCACCTGAATGCTGCAATAGCTTTGATTTGAACACTGGGTATATTGGTGAACTTCATTCAGGTTCGACCAATCCCGTGTTCCGTCAACTGCCTTTGACATCTTCTGTTCTCTATTCATCAGGTTATAATTCTATTCTAAGAAATGGGTATTCCACTGTTCAACATAGAAGTCTTTCTGATTCCAATGAATATCATGGGAATAATCAGCTTGCTGAGCCTGATTTACCAACTTTCTACCCATTTTCTGGAAGTCAAAATACACATGCTGAAACTTGTATGCAAGCTGATAATGTGGGACAACATAGTAGTGTTCTACCAAATCCTGATCTGGTACAAGCAAGTTTATCTTCGAGTGAAACATCTGCTGAGTATGCTCTGGACTGTTCCACATTGGTGCAATCAGAGCCAAGAACTGCAAATCCACACATTCTGAATTCTTTTACCTTAAATTGTGTTTCAACCGAACCTGATAGAGACTTCCAATCTTTTTTGGGCACCATGGATCAGCTTAACCTTGCTGTGGATTCACCATGTTGGAAGGGTGCTTCTCGGCAATCACCGTTCAGTGTTAGGGCAACTGCAGATGCTAATCAGAGAATAAAGGGATCAGAAGGTTTGGATAATCTAGATCAAATTCAAAATAATCTTTCAACTGGGTTGACTCTGACTTCTCAAGAGCAAACAGGGAGTTTTGTAGGCAGTGAGAACTGGGTTGATCCATCACCTGTGAGTCCATCTTTACTTGTTGATTTATGTGGTTCTGAATGGAAAGCTGATGACGGTAATATTAAAATATTGCATCCTTTAAAAGATGACAACAAAAGCCAAGAGCAATGTTCCGATGTTCTCGCTGAACATAGAGGTGGAGCGATCAAGAATCCCGGAGATTTTAAACCAAGTGATCAGAATGTGAATAAAGTAGGTCAAGAAAGAAGGCCATCTCCTGCAGAGTTGTTTTTATCATTGTGTAGAAATATTGCCACTCAGGCAGATATTGAGGCATTTGTTAAAGATAGACCATCTGATTTTGATCCTTGTACAAATGCTGATGGTGAACATTCTTCTTTTACTGGTGCTCCTGGTGACATTTGTGAACCACATGGCTTATCCGAACCATTAGGGAAATGTTCAACTCCACAGAATGATGTGCACTGCTTAGTCAAGACAATGCATGGTCTATCTGAAATGCTTTTGTCTACATACTGCATGGACAGTAATAAATTTAAGGAAGATGACTATGAACTTCTTCAGTCAGTAACTAGGAATATTAAAGCTTTCATCCTTAATAGCAAAAAGGTACTAGGTAGTCCAACTCTCTATCTGAATTTTGATATGTTTTCATTATGACACTAGTTTTTTTTATAAAAGATGCTTCATGCTTTAATACTTCATTTCCTGAGCATAATTATTCATTTGTTGAATTTCATTTGCAGACCACTTTCCTAAGGTCTAATATAAGTGGAGATATCATATATGACTGCTAATCTTTCTGTTGCCTATTATTGGTTACTTTGTTCCAGTTGAAGTAATACTTTATATCTACATATTAATAATGTTGTGTTCACTGATGTTATTCAACTTGTGTCTGGATTTACACAAGGTATGATGTTGTGTCCAACCTCATGGAATCTGGAATCAATAAAGTTACTTTTAGCTCAAACCCAAAGGTCATGGATACTATAATTTTCTTAACTTAGAAACAGGCTTCCTTCCTAAACATGTTACTTTCTGAACACACCTATCATCCAATTGCGTCCGCTTAGCCTTCAGCTAGTTGGAGATGGTGGTGTGGTGTTTAGGATGGTTTTTTTTCTCATAGAATATGGTGGCAAGTATCAAGCGCATGGCAGATTTGGTGTGGGTGAATTTTGATGAGTCAAGGAGATTTGATGATCTAAAATTACTAGTGTTTGCATTACATGCCATCTTATTGAGAGGTGTTTGTGGATGTGCTTGTCATGGTGGTGAAAGCAATAGGATGCATGGTGATTGTAGATGTCTTGCAGTGTGCCATAGGAGAGCTATTGTGTCAGATGACGGTGATCAAGAAAGAATGAACTCTCATAATGTGATTTAATGTCTTTTCAGATGGTTCGAGGAATAGCCTTTCCTGTGTACAGATAATTATTGTAGGTGTAAAAATCAGTGGCTACATATTGAAGCGAGGGAGGCCAAAGGTGTCTTGCTGATTTCGAGGATAATTTTAGTTATGAGGCAATAGAGATAATTATCCGGCCATGTGGTTTGGGACCATAATTTTTTCACACCTTCCCACAAATTTGAAGCCTATAGATTTTATATTGTTTAGCTCATTGAGAGCATTCTGTAGGGGTGTCTTGCACACAATGATATCTTAAGTATGCATTAAAATTCAGACTGTATATTATGTTTTGTTCATACGAATTTGTTTAAACTACCATTACACTTCAAATTTTGAAGAAAAAAGATTTTCAAATGTTGAAAAATATTTCAACCTGAGTTTAAGCCAAGTTAAGCTATGGTCTCAGCCTCTATCTTTTCTATTGTTCATTTAGCATGCCTGTCGCGTTGGTTAGTCTATTTCCGCTAAATTAACATCTTCCTCATATTGAATCTGGCTCCAACTACTTAAATAGCATGGTGGTTTCTTTTGGAACTCATGCCTCAGTCAATAGTAATGCATGGCATTCTTATCAAATGTTTGACGTTGATGATGTGCTTGGTATTATTGAAAGCTGTCAACTTGAGACTTGGGTCCCATCAGAAAGGACAACAGAAAGGGGGTTAGGCAGTATTTTGCGAACTTGAATGATGAATGACCTGCTAGTATAAATGACAGACAAAAGGCAAGAGGGGTATCTGGAAGGTGATGGACATGTTTTGATCATTTAAAGCATTTTGGTGACCAAGTTTTAGAAGAGGCAAAAACAAGGATAAAAATATTAATGTCATGCACAGGCACATGCCTTTGGGTGTATGTAGGGCTCCAATTGTTAGTTCTCCTGACTTTCGGAGAATTATATGGTTCTGTTTATGTCAATTGTGTTTAAATACATCCACTGGGCTACCACAAACTACTTAGTGGATTAAGGAAAGAATCATATCTTGGGGAAGATTTGAACTACTGATTTCATTGTACAAATGGATCAACTTCTGATGACATATTGTTACATATAAGAATGATGCTTGAAATTCAAGAGTTTGTTTCATTGTAATTTTGCACATAGAGAAGGGTTCAAGTTTCCATAAGCACTTTGAACTTCAGTGGGCTATCATATGCCTGCCTCTTCACTATGTTATCTTCTTTATACTATCATGATTCCTTCTATTAAGACTCAATTGTTCTGTTGAGTTTCATATTCCTTGAAATTTATATCGATGGTCTACTCATTTCACTGATGGCATTTTATGGTTTTTGGTCTTCCTAAGTTTATGGTGATCTATAATGATGGGTGACTTTTCTCTAAGGGAAATAACAAGGTGACTTCCTGTACTTCTCAGTTAGAACCTGCCCTGTCTGGTGTTGCAATTTCAAAGGTAAATGTTACAAATCTGGGTGACAGTAGAGCCCCTTGCAACAATGCAAAGAAGAATAACTGTGTTGGGTCTATTTTGGATGGCAAGCAATCTGACACTGCAATTCCCAAATATGGGGATGCAAATTTCAGTGCTTTTGACTCCATGGCCCAGGTATATATAGGTCACATTTCTTGAGACAGGTATGATCTTTTAAGAGAGATTGTACTTTTCATAGCCAATAATTAGTGTTTGTCCCTTATTTTTCAGGTCCTGGGAAAGATTACTGCTGAAAGTTCCCTTGGTGAGGAAGAGAACCCACAAACCAAATTATACAAGAAACTTTGGATTGATGCAGAAATTGCGTCTTTATCACTAAAGTACAAGCTACGACTGGCTCAATTGGATGCTGAGATGATGGATCCTAAGCATCTGTCAGAAGGTGAAATTTTGTAAACTATCTGAAATTTTTAAGTCACTTTTCAATTCATACTAATAAATTTGTACTTTTTTTTGTAGCAAGTGGTTCATCAAGCATGGCAGAAAAATCAACACAAATTTCCAGTCCATTGAGCCAAAATTTTGTTCATGGACCTGAACAGCTGAATAGGCTGATTAATGAGACAACATTCAGTGATTTAAAGAAATCGGAGAATAAAGCAAATGGCGACCATCACAAGGTGAATTCTGTTCATGGATCTGAAGAGCTTAATATACCATTGTGCAATGTCAAGGATAGCATGTGCAAAGATGCAGACAAGCCAGAGAATAATGCAAATGATGACCATTGCAGCACAAATTCTCATGATGCATCTCCATTAGCCACATCAAGTAAGATACATCCAACTGTTATGGCGAGATTCAGCATTCTGAAAGAGCGGAATTGCAAATTGAAAACCAAATTTTCTGATGCTGCTGAGTTTGACATGGAAAAGAAAGCAGATGTCTGCAGCCTTAAAGATTTGGAGAGCATTGACAATCTTATGCCGATGATTCTGGATGATCTGGAGCTCACTGAACCAGGGTTAGCTGAGCTGAGGAACCAGCAACCAAATGCTCAATCATATGCACCAAGCAGGCTAGTTGAGAAATCTATTGCTGATGGATCCGAGAGCCCCTCATCCTCATGGGAGCATGTGGCGGAGAATGAGTATGCATTGATATAGGCATAAATGCCTTATTTCTTGGTCTTTCCTTATTATTTGTAAATAAATAAGTGTGAATTTAGAACTTCATATAACTGCTTTGCATATATTTGAATGGTTAAATATTTAGGTTGAACATTGTGATCTGGAGGTTTTGTGCTTAAATTTGAGAATAAAGGACAGATTATTATATTCTTGCTGTCTACTGTTTGATCTCTTATATTTCTGTCGTGCGTTTGTTTCTGTTTAAATCAAGGATCCAGGATCTAAATCTAAGCATCAGCCGAACAAGGAACTGTAAATAGAATTGGAAAAATATGAAAGCCCCAATTTGTTTCGGAGAAGGGGCATGATTGGGTTCACGACCCTGCCAAAAAAAAATTTGCAGCCCAAATAGGGCAAGCCATGTGGTCCTCCGAGATTTGTTGTACTCACGTACCATCTTTTGTGATTTTAAAAAGAAATAATTAATTGTAACTCCTGTAATTAATTTTAATTATTTACAATTTTTATAATTTCTGCAATTACCCAATTTAATCAAACTTTTTCCTAAAAATTTTGATTTTATTCTCGGTTATTTTATAACAAAATCCCTAAAAACTTATTTTTTATTATTTAACACTCCGAAATTCGATTTTTTGCAAATAACACCCCGAAATTATTTCGATTTACAGAAAAATCTCCGAAATTTGGATTTTTGTAAATACCACCCCGAAATTATTTTGATTTACAGAAAAGTCCCTGAAATTCGGATTTTTACAAATACCGACCCGAAATTATTTTAATTTACAGAAAAGTACCCGAAATTATTGTAACGGAGGCGAGGGTGGCGGCGTGCGGCCGGCGGGAGCGGAGGCTGAGGCCGGCACGCGGGCGTGGACGGCCTCGGCACGCGGGACAGAGGCCAAGACCGGCGCGCCGGCACACGGGCCGTCCGCGCATGCTGCCAGCGGGCCGGCCTTGACCTCGGGCTCGGCATGCGGGCTCGAACAGCCTCGGCCTTGGCCGTCGGCGCTTGCATGCCGGCGCACTGGCCTCGGCCTTCGTCCCCGCCATGCGGGCGCGGACGGCCTCGGCCTCCGCTCCCGCCGCCGGCCTCCGGCGTCGCTGCCCGCACGCCGCCACCCTCGCTGCCGTCGCAATAATTTCGGGGACTTTTCTGTAAATCAGAATAATTTCGGGGTAGTATTTGCAAAAATCCGAATTTCGGAGACTTTTCTGTAAATCGAAATAATTTCGGGATGTTATTTAAAAAAACCGAATTTCGGGGTGTTAAATAATAAAAAATAAGTTTTTAGGAGTTTAATTGTAAAATAATAGAGGGTAAAATCGAAATTTTTTGGAAAAAATTTGATTAAATAACAATTAGGGGATGTAGGTAAATATTTTAAGAAAAGGGGACGTGGGTAATTTCGAAAATTACGAAAAATTATAAGTAATTAAGACTAATTACAGAATATTATAAATAATTAAGGGAAAAAACACAATAGGATCGCTAATTTACGTGGTCTAATTTCTAACCTAATTTTTTCATGCTATGCATAAATTCACCAAGAGAGTTCCCAAAAGTATGCATAAATCCCCAACTCTGCATAGATTCTGGGAAAAATTTTCTAAAGCCGCCTAAGAATTTTTATTTTTCTCAAAACCCACTCTAATTTTTCAATTTTCCGATTAATTCATCTCTATGAGCATTAATTTATTATCCTCGTTGCAGCACATATCATTGTACCTCTAATGGTAATATAACATATTTTTTTGTACTTATTACATTTTTTTTACCTAACTAAAATTAGACCGTTATAATTAAAATCAAATAGATACAACTAGAACTATATGATAAAAATTTTGATTAAATTATTTAATTCTATTCATATTTGTTTGATTTTGATGATAATCTACTTAGATGTAAAAATCGTATTGCTACAGATATTCTTATATGTACTGCAAGCATATAAATAATGTAAAATACAATAACCATGTGATCAATTAGAATTTTTAGTAAATTTAAAAAATTCTCATGGGTATTAAAAATTTAAAAAATCAGAGGATTTTTAGAAAATTAAAAAATTTTCAGGAGATAGAGGAAATTTTAGCTAGATTCTAATAGAATAGGTGATTTGCATATAATTCTTTGTAAAGTTGTAAAATTACATACAATTTTTTTAAAATTTAAAATTTACATATAACTATTTTGGGTTATGTTATACATACCTGTTAATTTTTTCGTTAAAAAAAAAATTTTGTAAATATTTTGTTTAATAGTATTAGAAACTATATAAAAAGTTTGTCTAAGACTTAGCCATTGAAACGTGAAAGTTTAGTCGTCTATATCTATTAGACAAAAAAGTAAAAATCATGTTAAATATAACATCTTCAAATCCATCGTGGCCTATCACTCCACTTATTTCTCCAACATTGATGGCATCAAAATCATCCATTCGATCTGCCGATCGGCGCCACCTCTGATGAATTCTTGCCCATGCTATCACCTTAGGCTTTTGACAAGACCAATTTGTCATCGTCTATCTAGTTGCCTTCTATGCTAGCTTCAACCTTACCTTCACTAACCTCATCTTCCTATTCCACCGCCTTTGCATTCACAGCTATGATTGGAGCTCACCTCTTCAACCTCAACTCTATCCTTCCCCTCTTTTTTCATCACATTTTTTTGATTGGATCATTTCTTTAATGGCTTTGCTTTCTCCTCTTTTTTTTTCTCTCTTTCCTCTATATTACTTTATGTTTTGACCCTCTCTTCTCCAACGCGGTCTAGACTATTTATAATTTTGTGATCCAACACAGTCTCAAAAAAAAAAATTTTATCACCTCACTTTTTTATATCTATATATATGCAGATTTGATAGAATATATTATTTTGTTGTTTGACAAAATGCTTACATGGAGGTATGAAAGGAGAGAAAGAAAGGGGTAAGAAAAAAAAAAAGATAATCAATGGAGACTGAAAGACAAAAAAAAAAGTTCGATTCCAAATTTAATTGATCGAAAATTAATTATATTTTAATATTTAAAAAAGACCACAATAGTTTATTTATAAAGAGGAAAAAAAAATAAAAAATTATATATACTTTTTAATTTTCAATGAAATTTTATACAATTCCATAATTTTACATGAAAGTACATGTAAATCACTAATAAACCAAAAAAATTGCTATCAATTGCATCGAATTTCACCGCAAACTAACAAATGTTCAAGGAAAGAAGTCGGACATAAGTAATAAATAAATTAATTTAAGCGAGAATAATGATTCACAAGTTTATCGGAGATCAAAGTTGAGCAGAATGGAGATCAGAGAAGAATGAACCTTTGCGATCGATCCGGAATTGGTGAAGCCAGAAACGAGAAACAAACGGAGACGTGGCTTTTGACCAGTTTGCCTCGTTGTCTGCCCGGAGAGGCTCTACAGGAGTTTTAGATCGACCGCGAAGTGACGTTGATGATGAATATTGACGGCTGTGATGTGACGGTCAAGATCAGATTGGTAGATGGCTCACATGCAAAAGGGAAGAAATTTAGTTCGCCGAGCTACAGATCTGGACCGCTTAATATTTAGATTTCCTTAGATTTATGTAGACTCGACAATCAGATTTGGGGATCAACCTAATCTGACATGACTCAGTCCGATACGAATCGATCCGATAGGAATTGACCTGCCGACTCAATCCGTTAATTTGATCCAACTTTCTTAATGTCCCAAACAATTGACAATATTATTAATATTTAATATTAAAATAATATATTTTAAATACTAAAATAACAATATTGTTAAAAATAATTATAACAATAAAAATATAAATTCATAAATAATAATCTAATAATACTAACAAACACATTATAAAAGGAAATTTTAAATAATTTTTAAAAAAGGTTCCAAATTGGATCACGATACGTCGATCCAATTAATTAACAAATTAGTTGAGTCAAAATGAATTATGCAAATTAATTCATTTACGACCCAAACTTTCTCTATTATAAACAAATTAGTTATTAGAATTCATTTATACGAAAGTCTAATTCGTTTAAATTTTGTCGAATTTGAATCGGATCAACAAATGATGAATGAATGAATAGATATTGAATTCTATTGAGGTCATTCATTCGTTTAGATAATAAATATGAGAATTTAAGATCATTTAATTTAAAATAATCTCAAATTTATACGGAATGATTTATATAAAAGTAACCATTTAAAATAATTTAATCGATATAAATTTAAAATGATTTCAAACCATATAAACCATTCCGGCCCAATGCTGTCGTTATCTGACGAAAAATTTTCCCGCGTGAAAAACGTTCCCATCAAAGAGACGAAGACCGCGAAACCCATGGTCCTTTCTCAACCTGAGTTAAAGATTCGCCTCCAAATTTGAATGCTCCATTTCTTCGCCAGAGTTGGGAGTCGGTATGATCCGAGAAGAAACCGATACGCGATCGCGTGGATGTCGCGGCGATTGCCAGTTTAATTTTGCCGCGTGTCAAAATTTCATTGGACGATAGTTTTCCTGGTTGTCACGCTCGGTGACGTCATTACCGACGTCCAAGTCTCCTGTATTGCTCTGATATAAAGAGACCCCCGGGGAATGATCCCTCACATCCAATTTCTCTCTTCCTTGCTCGATTGAAAGAAGAACCATTGCAGATTTTCTGTTCAAGGTATTGCTCCTCTTCTTCCAGTTTCTTTTCAATTTTTCCAAATCGTATGTTGATTTCCACAAGCTCTTGGCGATCGATTCCCTTTTCTATGTTTTTAATCGACATTTTGATTTTTTTTCCTCACTCTATCCTGGATTTTATTTTCTATTCTGATTTCTGTTAGATTTTAGGATTTGATTCGTTATCCCGTGTAATTTTATCGTGATTTATAATTTGGATTGATGCAATATTGATCCGTTCTTATTTTCGCCATCATCAGTGAGATATTTTCTTCGCGAAAAATTTCATCTCGTTAATGCTTAATCTGATTGTCAGATTTATAAATGTATAGAAGTTTGAAATTTTCTTTTGATTACTATGGTTATGATTCGTGAATTTATTGTTTTCGATCGGATCTGATCGTTCATCGCTGGAATTTTTTTTTTGGTTACAGATGCAGATCTTCGTCAAAACCTTGACAGGCAAGACAATCACCCTCGAGGTCGAGTCCTCCGACTCCATCGTCGACGTCAAAGCCAAGATCCAGGACAAGGAGGGCATCCCTCCTGACCAGCAGCGTCTTATATTTGCCGGCAAGCAGCTCGAGGACGGCCGCACTCTCGCCGACTACAACATTCAGAAGGAATCCACACTTCACCTCGTGCTCAGGCTTCGCGGGGGTATGCAGATATTCGTGAAGACCCTGACGGGAAAGACGATCACTCTTGAGGTCGAGTCCTCCGATACCATAGACAATGTGAAGGCTAAGATTCAAGACAAGGAAGGCATCCCACCTGACCAGCAGAGGCTGATCTTCGCGGGGAAGCAGCTGGAGGATGGTCGCACGCTGGCGGACTACAACATCCAAAAGGAATCAACCCTCCATCTAGTTCTCAGGCTTCGTGGTGGGATGCAAATCTTCGTGAAGACGCTGACCGGCAAGACCATCACCCTCGAGGTTGAGTCCTCGGATACCATTGATAATGTGAAAACTAAGATCCAAGACAAGGAGGGTATTCCCCCAGATCAGCAGCGGCTGATTTTCGCCGGGAAACAGCTAGAGGACGGGCGGACTCTCGCCGACTACAACATCCAGAAGGAGTCCACCCTGCACTTGGTGCTCAGGCTCCGTGGTGGCATGCAGATTTTCGTTAAGACCCTCACTGGCAAAACTATCACTTTGGAAGTTGAGACTTCTGACACTATCGACAATGTAAAGGCGAAAATCCAGGATAAGGAAGGTATTCCCCCAGATCAGCAGCGTTTGATCTTCGCTGGAAAGCAGCTCGAGGATGGCCGCACCCTTGCTGACTATAACATCCAGAAGGAGTCTACCCTTCACTTGGTTCTCAGGCTCAGGGGTGGGATGCAAATTTTTGTGAAGACCCTCACCGGCAAGACCATAACTTTGGAGGTTGAGTCCTCAGATACTATTGACAATGTGAAGGCGAAGATCCAGGACAAGGAGGGCATCCCTCCTGACCAGCAGCGCCTGATCTTCGCAGGCAAGCAGCTGGAGGACGGCCGGACTTTAGCCGACTACAATATCCAAAAGGAGTCGACTCTACATCTGGTGCTCAGGCTCCGAGGTGGAATGCAGATCTTTGTGAAGACACTCACGGGCAAGACCATCACCCTTGAGGTGGAGTCTTCTGACACTATCGACAATGTGAAGGCGAAGATCCAGGATAAGGAAGGCATTCCCCCGGACCAGCAGCGCCTGATCTTTGCCGGGAAGCAGCTGGAAGATGGAAGGACCCTTGCAGATTATAACATTCAAAAGGAGTCCACCCTCCACCTGGTGCTCCGCCTTCGCGGTGGTTATGGAGTGGATATCGGTTACCCCCTAGTTTAGTGTTTTGCCTAATGATCCTGTGTCTGTGTCACTATATTTTATCCAAGTTTTTCGCAAGTTTTATTATCCAGACTTCTGTTTTCGAATTGAAGGGTGTTTCATGCTATTGTGCTACTCAACATCCCAGAACTTTTGAGAATATATACCAAGTTAAAATCAAAGAAGGTTGAATAGATCTCCTTTATTGTTGATGTTCGTCTGAAAGTAGTTCTTGAGGCAAATTTTTTTCAGAGTTGAAGAGACGATTGAATTAGTAAACTTGATGATCACAATTAGCATGACTATCATGTCACAATCGTCTAACGGTCCTTTGAAAAATATCAAATTTAACGATAACTTTCTATAATTTTCAAAATTATTAATAATTCTTATTTTTTATTTTTATACAAAATGTTTATTTACATATCGTTAAAATTAAGGAATAATTACCTATAATCTTTTGCAATTAGTTTTAATTATTTACAACCCTCATAATTTCCGGAATTACCCCTTCCCTTTTCTCAAAATATTTACCTACACCCTTTGATTGTTATTTAATCAAATTTTTCCCTAAAAATTTCGATTTTACCCTCGGTTATTTTACAACTAAATCTCTATTTTTTTTTATTATTTAACACCCCGAAATTTGATTTTTTGCAAATAACACCCCGAAATTATTTCGATTTACAGAAAAAGTCCCCAAAATTATTGTGACGGTGAGGGTGGCGGCGTGCGGGCGACGACGCCGGAGGCCGGCGGCGGGAGTAGAGGCTGAGGCCGGCGTGCCGGCACACGGGTGCGGACGACCTCGGCATGTGGGCACGGACGGCCTCGGCATGCGGACGCGGACGGCCTCGGCCTTGGTTGTCTGTGCTTGCATGCCGGCCTCGGCCTCCGGTATCTTCGTCCGCACACCGCCACCCTCGTCGCTGTCGCAATAATTTCGGGGATTTTTCTGTAAATCAAAATAATTTCGGGGTGGTATTTGCAAAAATCCGAATTTCGGAGATTTTTCTGTAAATCAAAATAATTTCGGGATGTTATTTGCAAGAAATAAAATTTTGGGGTGTTAAATAATAAAAAATAAGTTTTTAGGTGTTTAATTGTAAAATAACCGAAGGTAAAATCAAAATTTTTTGAGAAAAATTTGATTAAATAACAATCAGGGGTGTAGATAAATATTTTGAGAAAAGAGAGGGTGTGTAATTCTGGAAATTAGGAATTATAGGTAATTAAGACTAATTACAGGAAATTATAAGTAATTATCTCTTTTAAAAATTACATAATTTAACTTAACCGAATATTCAATCAGAATTTCCGAATTAATCGATCATTGACCATTGAATCAATTTGTAAAAAATCAATCTGATGATTCATTTTCTACATAAAAAATTTCTAAATAATTCAAATATATTTATCAGACTTAAACTATCAACAATTTGTGACGAATTTCAGAAATTGTACGTATTCTTTTAAAATTTGAGTTAGTAAATAAGACAAATCTTAGGATTATACGTAATAATATCCACTTTTTTCAACATTTGCTGAGAGTTTTGCACATAAACCTTTGAGATTATGTGTGGATATTAATTTTTATCCTGATTTCAAGGGGTTTATGTGTAAAAATCTAAAAATATGTGAAAAGAATATTGGCTAGGCCAAAGAACACGTGGCTGGCATTAATTGGGCTGCCATTACTTGGCTCCCATTTTTGTTGCTTTCTCTAAATTTGTCGGACAATTTCCTTCCAATATTAAGAGAAATTCGAACATTATCGAAAATTGCTATCTAACAAGTTTACTTAGTATCGCACAGAACTTAATCCTTTATTCGATATCACAACATTTATTATCCTTGTTCCTAATTTACAATCATTTTTCACAATTCAATTAATCAATAATTTAGATTTATCGACCCTGTTTAAATTGGGATGATCACCGTTTAAAATTTTTTAACTTAAAATAGCCTAAATAATTAGTCACGTTTTTTAGAGCGATTAACTTAGGTATGTTTGGATATGTCCAACATTAATACGCCCAGTGAACAGTAGGGATATTTAATTTCCCAGATTGCCCTTATTGTTGTACACATAAATAGTATGCCAGAAGGTTAAAACCGTAATTTGCAAACTTGGGCCGGACCGGCGAACAGGACCGAACCGAGTCGGCCGATTCTATAACGCCTAAACCTCTTCAGATTAGGGATTTCCTGCTCCCTTTCTCGTCGGGTTGCGGTGCAAGGAGGCGAAGGGGGAAGAAGAGGGAGAAGAACCAAGCTTCTACGAATGGATTCCTTCTCGTCTCCTTCTCTATCAGGCTCATCGACGTCGTCCTCGGGTCCCTCTGGGGAGGCCCTCATGGACCAGCTCAAGGCTCAGCTCGCCCAGGCTTATGCCGAGGAGTTCCTTGAGGTACATTCTTAAAGCATTGGGAACTAAATCATGTTGATTGTTTCGATGTTTTTTGTTCAAATTAGTTTCATGTCAAGGGGGTGTGTTAAAGGTTGGATTTTTTTTTTTGAAGGAAAGGAATACGGTTGGAAAATTACTAGATTCATATTGAAAATGAAATGGGGAATTGGAGAGGGTGGGATTGGAGATAGGCATCTGAATTTGGGCGTTTTTGAGGCGCAGCATAGCGTGCGAGCTTCCAGGAGTACTACTTGATTCATTAAGCGTCATTTCTCAAGCAGCTTTGTTTTTCATGAATTGATTCTATATGTCTCATCCTAGAGCTTTTTTTTTTCATTGTATTTTTCCTGTTAGAATTTAGATTTTTATTACTATCTTTAGTTCAATGCATCAAGAATTTGATTATTTTTTTTTTGTTATTTTCGTGTCTTTTTTTTCAATTGTTACTTTGATGTTGCGGGGATGTGTCGATTTCTGGATTTATAGGGAGAAATTACCATAAAAAAAATCTGATTTTTGGCAATGAAATGTGAGGAGCTGGGGATAGTATGATTGAGATTGTTTTCTGACCAAGTGGATTGGACCTAGGTATCTGAATCTGGGCATTTAAGCTATGGAAGCGAAACCATTTGGAAAGTAATTGATTCCTTAAGCTTTAGTTTTTGAGTAGCTTGTTATGAATATATAAGGAACCATTTAGGTTCCTGTATACCATCTGGTTCAAAATTGAATATATAAGGAACTTCACTGATCACTCATTGGAGGCAAAATCAATTTGGCAATGCTTTCATATGGTCAATTGTGTGCCTTAACAAAGTTAAGTTGTTTTTGAGTTTGAATGCTGGTTAGCTTCATTACCTAAATGAAAATTTAAAAATGATGACATTAATCTGAATTTTGAGATACTCTGGTAATCATCATTTACTATAGTGTGATAGATAGCCACTTCAAGTTTTCAAACTATTGTTCTAATATAGAATCATCTTCTTTTGGCAATGGTGCAAACCAAATTCTTTTGTGTTATTGTGACTAACCCATCACCTCCTTTTCAATTCAAGTTTCTGTTCACTATCTTGCACTATTGCTCCCCATATTTAAGGGAAAGGATATTTTTATCTCATACTAAAATTACCTTAGTTTATCCCGTGTCTTAAGAACCCCTGTTCAGACCTTCACTTTCTTTTGGTTATAAAGCTCTTGCAACGCAAGGTTCATTAAAATAATCAGCACTTAAACTGTCAATTTAGTATATGCAAGGACTGGACTTGTTGGAAGTGCTTTTAAGTTCATGGACTTGAGGAATGATGGGACTTTTGTTAAGGTTTTATTTTCATGTTCTTATACCGTAGCTAATTTTCTAATGTTTTTCTTGCTCTCAACTAGAAAAAATCTTCAAAATGTGCCTTGCCATACCAAAGTGTGGCTTGCAAGCTCTGTTGGCATTCATTCGAGTTCTGTCATGCATACATACAACTGGCACAAATGCTATCATAAGTATGATAGTTGGATAGATTAGCTTTGCTGCATGATAAATTAGATGAGTGCACTTGCTACATGTTGGTTATGTAAATGGATTGTTAAACAAAGCATTTTATTTGGGCATTTTCAGTGTGAGACACAGGGAAAATAAAAGAGAAAACATAAATGGGTGTAATCATGTAATCATATCTATAATGAACCAATAGGAATGATCTCCAATTTTGTGAGTTGCATTTAGACACATTTTTTCCCCAGTGCCTAGGTGGTTGTGGGCCCTAAAAAGGCTAGGTGGAGACCATTTAATGATCTTGGCAGTGACTTTCCATTCCGAAAACTATGTATGAAGAAGAGAAACGTAACCATAGATGTATAGCAACATAACTGCTTACAGGATTTCTTTTCTGGAGCTTGAGTGCTAGTTGAACTCAGCATAGAAATGCTAACTTGTATTTAGATTAATTTGTGATTGGTTCAGCAATAACCAAAATGGATTTCAGTTGATTTATTAGATGTTCTTTGATATATGTTTCACAAATCAAACTAATCAAACCACCTTGCAACTAGAAGATGATTAATCTGTTCTGAAGGACCTATACAGCTGCGTCAAACGCTTGGTAGCTGATTGGCCACAAACTGATTCATTGGCCACTGGATTGGTGATAAGACCCTATAAATCACCGAGGTGGACGGCCAATGTGCCTAGGCAGCCTTCTTTATCAACATTGCATTATCTGGAGTTATGATTACAGTGACTTGAGATTTTCTAATGGTTTTGGTAAAACCAAATCGTGTATCTGAATGTTGAGATTGGTGCTCATTTTTGTATCACTTGACTTCTTATCAAGTTTGATCAACTGCTACTAGCTATAGTTTTATTTTTTTAGCAAGGTAGGATCTACATCCTCCTGTATAAAGGATCCTTCTAGTGCATTCAAAGGAGAATCCATACTTCCTTCTGAACCATTAGAGTTGGGTTGACATTCCAACATCCCCTATCAGTGCAGTTGATGTTTACTGAGTCTAACTTGCATATCTTTTATAAAGATACACAGGATTTTGTTAAACTGAACATTGGTGAATCTTTTGTCTGTCATGTATACCATTTCATTTCTCTTCATTTTTGTGTTAGTTTGGAAACTCAAAGTACAAGGAGTTTGCTAACTCAAAGTACAAGGAGTTTGCTCATCTTAAGTATTGAGTATTGCATCTTGAAGCAAATTTGGGCTTCAGTAATTTTTTAACATGGGCGCCTCTATTTCTCTATTTTCATTTTAATCTGGTGCTCAATATTACATAATTACTTTCCAAATATCTGGACTTCTCATCCTGTGTAGTAATTATGCCAATTAATCATGTCTAAAACAAGTCTTTGTGTAGCTCGATGTACATTGAGCTGCTTAAAATTAAACTCCTCTTGTTCATTTTTGGGACGTCCTCTGTTTTATGAAATGTACTATTGGTATATATGATATATGGAATGGCAACACTTGTTTTATTAGAATTTGAGCTAATTTTCTTGACTACGATAGCAGATTGTTGAGTGGCCATTTACTTGTAATGCTCGCTCATCTGATTCTCATATTACAGACAATTAGGAGCAAGTGCTTCTCGAAGTGCATCACAAAGCCAGGAACAAGCCTTGGTGGAAGCGAAAGCAGTTGCATCTCAAGGTGTGTGGAACGATACATCGAAGCAACTGGTATTATTGGCCGGGCTCTCTTCAGTTCACCTCGTTAGTTCTGCAAATTCAAACATTTGTTGCACCAATTTCTGTAACAATTTTTGGAGCATGAATTTTTAGTTTTTCATGGAAGCATGGTATCTTCCTTGTTGCACAATGCAATCCCTCTTATCTATTTCCTTCTCTGGGCTCGCCTGCAAACCTGAATAATGGAACACGTGCTTAGGTTTTGCCGTTTGGAATATGCTTTATAGCTTTTAATTTTGATCTGTTTTGGTTTGTGATACATGCTTTAATTGAAATTAGCTTTATCAAATGACATAACAAATTGGATTGGGTCAAAGTTTTTTCGTTTTTTTTTATGAAGATAAGGCCAAATTTTTTGTTGATCGAAGTACAAACGACTTTCTTTAAAAAAATAGATTGCTATTTTGACCAAATGAACGCGTCTACACTACAGGAAGTCCTCGAGATGTGCAACTTTTAGATCCGATGTCCCAGATCCCTCGCAGCAACCCGACGGCTGAGCTTGCTCCATCAGGCACGCGCAAGACACGTGATCGACTTGCATCTCTATAATCCGATCGAACACACTGCGCCGCTTTCTTCTTCGTCGATTCGTCATTTTCTGAGCAGTGATGCCGGGCCCGATGGTGCAGGACGAAACTTCGCCAGAGAATCTCGAGGAGCAGCACATCAAGAAGGAGAACGATGACGAGCCCGTCATAGAGGACGTCAAGGACGGCGACGAGGAAGACGACGCCGACGACGACGATGACGACGATGACGACGCCGAAGGTCCCTTTGATTTTTTTCCTTTCTCTTTTAGCCTTTAACTTTCTTTTTGGGTTTTGTTCCTTTCAAGGAATCTAGCATATGAAGATGGTGTTATTCGTTTTTCTTTTCTTTTGTTTTCTTAGTCGATGCGAAAGGATTCATTTCCTTTTGGCAATCGAACAAAAATGTGTTTTCTTGCGAAAAACCTTGACTTAAAGGCTTGCATGATATTATTTATGTGTGAAAGTCGGAGTAGTAGGTGACGATTGAGACAAGTGGGCAGGCTAAGTTGGCAAATCACAATTAACTACACAAGGGTTCTGGATCTGTTTTTTCTAATTTAATAAGCTCTGAAATTTTCAGTTTTTTTGCTAAAAAAAAGGGCTTGGATGAAGTAGTTTGCTTAATACTATGATTGAGTAGTCCACACTGAAATAGTTTGTTATGGGAGTATACTAGTGATCGGTTGATTAGTTATTTTAGTGCGGTAATAAAGTGGTGGTAGAGCGTAGGAGTATGCGATAGGATTTGGGAAGAATGGGTGGATGTGGGAAATCAATCATTCTTTGTAATGATGTTTTTGGTATGCAACATGCCTGTGTGATTCTTATTTTAAACAAGCAGATGCTTTTATTAAGTATCAGATAGCAGAATTTGGAAGAATGCCTACAAAACTAATCATTTTTTTAAATGTTCACTCTAAATCCTCGTTTGGTTTATTTGTTGAATTGAAAATATTCTTTCAATTGAAAGAAAAACCTGCATTTCAGGGCATTTCAGGGGTGCATATTATCTGGCGTCAGTTGTACAAATTACTGCCTATCAATCATAAGTTGCATGATTACCTATAACTCAGGACAGTGTGTTTCTTTTCACATGCTTATTTCTCAAGTGGCCATGATATCGATAAAATGGATAGATTGAATTGGTTGAGTTTAGGAAACAGGGCAACATTGAAATCATTTATGTTGTATTACTTTTCTGGTGAATTTCATGGGGCACATCAGTATAGTCATAAATTTGAATAGAAAATATGAAAGTAGAAAGGAAAGACCAGAGAACACCATGAGCTTGACAGGAGGGATTATGGTTTATATGTGGACTTTGAACATTACTTGCTATCTGTCTATGTAGTTCCATTATTTTTGTGCTCATTTAAACATGTGAATACATGCTCAAATATTTGAGCACAATGCATTGTTCTTCTGGAGCTTGTAGAACTACTGCTAACTTTAACTATTATCCTCAAAGTAGAATAGGATGTTTTTGTAAAGAAGTCCTTTTTCCAAGTCACTAATATATGACCACAGTTGCAGTCATCAGAAGCTTGTAGAACTTTTGCTGATGTTAAGCAAGCACGGTCATCATTCAAAGTAGAAAATGTGGCTTCCATTTAATCTTTTTTTCAAGCAAACTTTTTTCTCTCTGACAATATCCCAAGTTGCAGTTGGTCTCTCTCTATGGAAGCTTAAGGGCCATTGGAAGAGCAATGAGAAAATAGTTTAATGTGATTTCTGTCTGAAGAATTTGACCTTAGATGCCAAGTATAGTATATAAAGAAGCAGTAGTATCCCAGATGAACTGTTGCTGCTGTTGTTTTTTCATTTGTGTGTGCATGTTTGTTCGTGTGTCAATGCATCTGTGAATGCATGTTCGTATGAAAATCCTCAAAAAATTGATGGTTTATTGGTCCATGTGCATTGTTAAGTTGCAGCCTTATTTATTGATGGATTTCAGCAACTACTTAATTGGCAGCTTCATGGAGAGTAATATTCTGCAAACTGTTTTTGGTACAAAAATTCGACATGTTTGTATAAGTGTAAACGATCTATAATACTTTTTATATATACCTTATTTTCTTTTGTAGGTCTTGTTTCTTGTGGACATTTTTAAAGGGAATTTTCACACTTACCTGTTTTACTACCTTTTCTTATTAAGTTCTGTAATCTAGTATGCAAAAGTAACTTTGGCCTTTGTTGCCACAGGCGACCTAGCAACTGGTGCAAATGAGAGCTCTAAGCAGAGTAGGAGTGAAAAAAAGAGTCGCAAGGCAATGCTGAAGCTAGGACTGAAACCTGTTACAGGTGTCAGCAGGGTTACCATAAAGCGGAACAAGAATGTATGTCAATCCTTATTCCTACCCTATCCTGGAATTTTTTGTTGACAAGCTAAAAATCTTGATATACATATATATACACATATATGACCAGAATAACATTGCTGCATTTTTGAAATGTATTCTATCTAAATGACCAAAAATATCTAAATGCAGCTTGGTAGGGTCATATTTGTTCTGCTATTTTATGTTGATTCCATAGTTTCTCATTTTTGAGGGAAAATTCCTAGATGAACCCTGAAAATTTTCCATATGACCAATTATCCCTTTTAATTTTTACAATTTCCAATTAGCCCTTCAATTTGGCACTGTTAGTGTAAATAATCCTTGGGTGAGCCCCACAGGCCAAAATCTATACTGATTGCTCCTGCATTGCAGCAGAAGCAGTACGGATAGGGATAAAGTGGAAAAAAGTCTCCCTTCTTCTTTTCTATTCTTGAGCTATTGTTGAGATCATTAATGGTGGTTTGAAGGTATCCAGACGTGAAAATCAGATTTCTACTGCAGAGCGATTGTCCTTTGCTGATCTTTCTTTCCGATCTCCTCTTATCTGCCCCGAGTTCTCTTCGATGGTCTCCACCGTCTCACTGGATGCAACTGCTGCTATTTCGAGTGTTTGTCGGCTCGCAGCTTATGCGGCCACTTGCACGGAGCATGGGACCAATCAACAACCCTCGTCAAACTTCTTCAACCCTCAACGATCAGTTTTCCAAGCTTCTTTGATAAATAACTTCGTAGTAATAGCTCAATATCATGGAGAAGGACATATGATCAATTTTACTCTGTTTGCAAATTGAGAAAAAGCTCGAACATATATTTGTGATTATTGGAACCTGAATTATTTGTTGGTGATCATCAAGTACATTATTCCGAATGAGTGCTATATCTCGACGATTATCCATGGCGATGTCGGGTTTTGCCAGATATGCAAGTTTCACTGTATCTTTCAAAAAGAAGTGATTAATCTCACTGGTGAGATTCGCAATCCAGAAACAAAGTTAGGTAATGTGAACTCAATTAGGTATGTATCCTCTCGAAAAAGGTGATAGGGTTGAAAACTTTTTTTTTATTTTCATTTTTAATTTATGTTGTGCTCCGCATTTCATATCTATCACTGTAGCGTTGTTATTAGTATCGGCGAGAAGTTTATGCGCTTATAACGTTGACTTATGTTCATTCGGAAATTTTCCTTTTAATCTCATGGACCTGGTCTAATTATTTCATTGAGTAAAGGAGCTATTCCAATCTAGTTTTGTTTATAATGGAGACAAATTGTGTATCTCTCAATGTTTCTGATTGTATTTTGCAAGAAGTGTTTATATGCTCATGGATGAAATGTGAATATTTCAGTATTTTTAATTATATTATACGAGAAGTATTTATATAATTTTGAATGGAAATATATATCTAAGTAAATGACAAGATACAAATTCATTAATCAAGATAGTTGATATACGTATTTTCTTACACTTTTTTAGTGATATGGAGCTGTATACATGCGCCATTGTAATTGCGATCGAGTTCGATGGATCATCTTTACAAAATTCATTTACGATGTTAGCTTTGTGAGATAATATTATTTTAGGTGTTGGCTAATAATTCAACGATGCAAATTATTTTAAGGATTCACTTAGCAACTATGCTATCAACTAAAATTTTGATTTTTTTGTGAAAAAGAAAAAATTAGAATAATTGTTCGATGGAAGGATAGAACATGTAATTGGTATTTGTATACTTCTATAAATGCCTCTATTCGTAAGTTTATGATTAAAATGTGCGAATTGACGTACAAATGTGGAGTGCGGGTAGCCATTGAATCTTATTTGAAAGTGTAAAAAAAATAAATTAGTAAGATAGTGATACCCATATTAACAACACATCATCTTTTTAGGACTGTAGAGGTTTAATATGGATTGTTGAATGAATTTGGTATCTGTGTCAAATACAAACAAATATAACATTGTAGAGAGATGACCAAGAATTAGATATATAACAGTGATGTGGCTTTGTATAACCTTTTGTTGTAGTACAAAGACGTGGTATATGAGACAAATCCGGAAAGTATTGCAGAGATTGAAGAGGAGGATGATATATTTCTGAGGGCTTTCTTTTATTTTGATGCATACATAAAACAATTTAAAAGAGGTTATTGGCCACTTTTGTTTCTCGATGATGTTCATCAACTATCTAAAAATGGCGGTACTCTGCCTAATGCTGCAGTCAAAAATGACAATGCAAATTAATGATTATATTGTGTCGTAATGTTTATTTTATAACATAAATGCTTATATTTTGTTGTTAGTATTTATATTTACACATTAGTACGTATTTTACATATATTCTACATAATCCTTACTGTTATATTATTTGGTAGGTTTTTTCCACATTGTGTTTGTAATTATTAATAATAAAATAGATGCAAATTGGATATGATTTGTCAAAAATTTGGTAGTTGCATTGGATAGCACCGGAGGTTATGATAAGACAATTACATTCATTTTCAATAGGTTAAAGGGATATATTAATATTGTGAAGTACACTTTTTGAATACCACCAAATGGATTTTGCTTGCGGAATTTTAAAATCAATTTTTGTAATGTTAGACTTATTAAAAACTATAAAGGACGAATGTTGGGATTTGATTAAATGTGTTGTCTTTGCCTAAAAGGAGAAAGATTTTAAAGGTCTTGTTAATATGTTCTATGCATTATCACCAAAGGCATTTCGTTGAGTAATGAAATTATTAGACATAGAACATTGGAGTAATCGGTTTTTTCGTGGCCTGCAATGGGGGGAGATATACTCAAACATTCTAAAGTCCTTCAATACATGTATTAAGAATGCAAGATATTTTTTTATGACAAATATGATAGATGTTATAAGTCCCACACCCCCAACCTCCCTTTTGAAAGTATTTGCTTTTGATATCTTACGATTGTTTGATTTTGTATTTACGTTTTAAGTATATTACAACGATGTGTATAGTGTTGGCTTAATTGTGTCTTGAATCCGGATTTTCCGGAGAGTCTTAATTATATTAGAAAGTAATTTAGTGGGCCTAATCCTTATCTAGATTTATCTTTTACTAGAAAACTTAAATTAGTAAAAGTCTTATTTGAGTTAGTGTTCTACTTTGACTCAAACACAGGTAGGCCACATATATAAATACTCTATTGATGTAAGAGTTTCAATATAGAGTGAAAGAGAGAGACATAGATCAATACTCTCAAGACGTCTTGTGACGGTTAGGCTACTTAGTCTTTTGTGAGAGTTGATGATATTGGAGTTTTGTCTCCATCGTTGTAATTTTCTCTTCCTCTCCTCATTAATACAATATCGTCTGAATCGTTTTTACCACATAAATTTTTTGTGTGCTGCCTTTTTCTCTTTTATATTTTTCTTCTATATTGTGAATTGTGCTGGATATCGATATTTTGCGCTACAAGTGGTATCAGAGTTCGGTTCAACATGTCTACTGCAAAGTTTGATATAAAGAAATTCAATAAAAAGTAAGGATTTCTTATTTGGCAAACAAGATGTCACCAAAAGTGTCTGGGAAAACCAGAAGGCTAGTGCATATAGCATAATCATCCTCAGTCTTACCGATGAGGTACTCTATCCATTTCTTGATGAAACATCACCTTCAGAGTTATGAAAAAAACTGGAAAAACAATATATGAGTAAGTCTATCTCAAATCGAATTTATTTAAAGTAGAAGATTTTCAATTTTTGAATAAGGGAAGATACGAATATAATTGATCATCTTAATGTTTTCAATAAACTAGTATCTCAATTATTAAGTATTGATGTTAAAATTGAAGATGAAAATAAGACAATTATTTTATTATCGTCTTTACCTCTCTCTCTTAAGAATATAAAGATTACTCTCATGTATGGGAAGGATTTGAAATTTGATGATATTTCTGTTACCCTTCTATATAATGAATATTTGAGAAAGATTAGAGAGGATGTGTGTCATTCAGAAGCATTAATTGTCAGAGGTCGTACAAAAAAAAGATCAAAGACATGTCGTTTTGGATTCAAATCCAAAGAAATAAACTGCAGGTATTAGAAGAAGATGAGACATGCAATAAAAAAGTATTGGAAGTTCAAAGTAAAAAAAAAAGAGAATCTTAATCTAAAGAGCAAGCCAAAGAACAAGTGTCAGTTGTTGAAAGAAGTTTTGATGATAATTTTGGTAATGTTATCTTTATTCGTTCTAATTTTAATCGTTATCATGATACTTACATTCTTGATTTTAGTTGTTCCTACCATATGTGTCTTAATAAGGATTAGTTTGAAAATTACAAGTCCTATATTGGTGGTTTAGTTTTGATGGGTAATAACAATCCATGCAAAACTGTTAGAATTAAAATAATCAAAATTAAGATGTTTGATAATATTATTAAAACTCTTACTGATGTTAGATATGTTCCTGATTTGAAAAAGAATTTGATCTTTTCGGATGCTTTGGATTCTGTTAGTTATAAGTATTCTGCTGAAGGTGGAGTTCTTAAGATTGCTAAAGGTTCATTGATAGTAGTGAAGGGCCTAAAGCATGAAAATTTGTATGAGTTCATAGGAAAAACCGTTGAATGTGGAGTAACAATTTCTCAAGCTTCTTCTTCTAATATGACCCACTTATGACATATGCGTTTCGGTCATATGAGTAAGAAAGATTTAAGTGAGCTCAACAAAAGAAAATTACTGAAAGAGCTCAACTCATGCAAATTGAATTTCTACGAGCATTCTTTATGGTAAATAGTTTAAGATAAAGTTGAACACCAATACTCATTGCAATTAAAACTTAATTGATTATATTCATTCTGATGTGTGGTGCTCTTCTATTCCATCAAAATCTGGTGCTCGTTATTTTGTCAATTTTATTGATAATTTTTTCATAAAAGTGTGGATTTATTTTTTGTATCACAAATTCGAAGTGTTTTTTGTTTTCAAACGGTGGAAAACTTCAGTTGTAAAAGGAACTGTTAGAAAAATCAAATACCTCAGAAATAATAATGGTGGAGAGTATAAATCAACAGAGTTTCTGAAATTCTGTGAAGATGAAGGTATCAAATGCCACTTTATCATCCTAAGAAAATCTCAACAAAATGGTGTGCCTGAAAGGATGAACAGAATCTTATTGAAGAAAGCACGTACTATACTCAGTACAGCTAATCTTGATAAAGATTTTTGGGCAGAAGCAGTCAATATAACATGTTTCATTGTGAATTGCTCTCCTCAAACAGCCATAATTTCAAAACTCCTAAAGAGTTATGGACTGGTCAACCTGTAAATTATTTTTCTTTAAATATTTTTGGTTATCCTGCTTATGTGCATATTATCAAGGATAAGTTAGATGCACGTTCCAAAAAGTGTATTTTCCTGGGTTATGCCAAAAGTACTAATGGCTATCGTTTGTGGAATTCTACTATTTCAAATGTAATTATTGAGAGAGACATAACATTTGATGAAAATATTATATTAAAATCTCTCAAGAAAGGTCCCTGTGATATAATGCAAATGGAGCTGAAGCATATAGTTTCTTCAGAATAAGATATTTAGGGTATGTTCAACTCTCAAGAAAATTCTAAGAATTAAATTTTTGGGATGACTTTACTTCGAAAATTTCAAAGAAACATAAATCCATCTGAAAGGTACGGATTTGAAGATATGATAATTTTTACTTTAGTTACTGATAATAATGATCTTTTTTCCTATAAATAAACAGTGCAGGATAAGAATTCTTTTCAGTGGCAAGCTGTTATGAATGAAGAGATGGATTCCCTTCAAAAGAACCATACTTGGGATTTGGTAAAATTACCAAAAGTTCAAGAGGCCAAAATTTTTGGGTACGTTGATTCAAACTATATTAAACATCTTGATTGACGATGATCCCTCACTGGTTATCTTTTAACTTTTTATGGAAGACCTATTAGTTGGAGATGTGCTTTACAGTCAACCGTGACATTATCTACAACAGAATCTAAGTATATGGCAGGTACAGAAGTCGTCAAAAAAATTCTATGGTTAAAAGGATTGGCAAGTGAAATTGATTTTTTTGAAAATATTCTTCGTATTTTTTGTGACAGTCAGAATGTCATACATTTTGTGAAGAACGAAATGTACCACGCCAGATCAAAGCATATAAATGTCCGATTTCATTTTATTCGAGACGTTATTGAAAACGGCGAGATTTCTTTTAAAAAGAGTTATATTTAAAGAAATCCTGCAGATATGTTGACGAAAGTAATTTCAATTGATAAGTTCAAACTCAATTTGGACTTAATTAATGTTTAAGGTCGTTGATCCTGCCGCATAAGGTAATGATAAAAACATCTATTGAAGATTTAAATTCAGAGAATAAAAGGATTCGAGACAAGATTAAGCTTGTTGGTTTAATTGTGTTTCGCATTCAGATTTTTCGTAGAGTCTTAATTATATTAGAAAATAATTTAGTAGACCTAATACTTATATGGATTTATCTTCTAGTAGAAGATTTAAATTAATAGAAGTCTTATTTGAGTCAGTCTTTTATGATTCAAACACACTTAGGCCACATCTATAAATATTCTATTGATAAGGGTTTCAATATAAAGTGAAAGAGAGATGTATAAATCAATATTCTCAAGACGTCTTGTGACGGTTAGGCTATTTAATCTTTTATGAGAGTTGGTGATATTGAAGTTTCGTCTCCATCGTTGTAATCTTCTCTTCTTCTTCTTATCTGTACAATATTTTCTAAATCGTTTTTGCCACATAAATCTCTTGTGTGGTATCTTTTCTTCTTTTCTGTTTTTCTTCTATATTGTGAATTGTGGCAAACATCGATATTTTACGTTACAGTGTAGATCACAGATATTTTGTGCAGCATGTGTGATTTATGTGTAAATTAGTTGATTTTTATCCATTTGATATTGCATGTGTTTTTCTACTCTAAGTTTTAAATGATGAATATGATATTCGATTGATTGGTTATTGTGAATCGTTGACATGGGCATTTATGTTGTGAAATTGAGAAAGTACTTAAGAATATCATCCAAGAGGCTCGGTCGTTTAAGGTTGACAACTTTGATGGAAATCGTTTCGAAATCATCTTCAACAAAACAAATAATGTAAGTATAAACAAACATGTTTGCAATTGTGGTGCTTAGTAAGTGAAAAAGTTATACACGCGTTTGCTGTGATTCTACTGATAGACTCACATGTCGATGTTTTTGTCAATGGTTATTTCACGGTTGGCAGCTATAGAGCTATTTATGAAAACGCCATCAACCTGGTAGTAGACATCAACAAATTAGATGATAAGAGATATCTAAGAATAAGACCACCAATTACTAAAAAATGACCGAGTTGCCAATGTAGAAGGCATATTGAGTCACAAGACTTTGACATAAGGTCATTGCATTGTAAAAGATGCAGTGATAATCTTTAGTATTGATGTTACCATCTCAAATGACAATTTTTCATCTGAAGAGAAACCATTTATGATAATATTGGTGGCAAACATATAACACAACACTAGAATGTCATGTGGGTCAACATCAATAGTTGCACTAGGGCTTAGTAAATTCATGAACTGAAGCACAAACGTGCCACAGTGGATAATCTTGTGTAATATGATTGTCCTTTAGAAAATAGGCAAACAACTTAGAAAAAGTAAGTTGGGATTCAGTGCATATGTAGGCAGATGTCTAAGGCATGACCGTAATTGATTGATGTCCAGCTACAATGCGTGATCCGTTGCGTTGTGCTTTTAGCATAGGTACTCCTCAAGAATGATTCTCTATAAAAATCCAATAAAAACACAAAAACATGTATGATGAAAAATGGACCGATTTGAGGAGAACATATTTAAAATGTATATTTAAAGGAGTGAAATTATATCGCTTCCTTTACCACTGTATTGTACTTTTCATCGTTAATTGATATGCACTGCTAACGCTGTTTCTGGCTGAAATCACAAATAAACAGGTGTTAGTGGCTATTTTGAATTATATAGGAATTCGTGTTGGCATTGAAATCCACATTAAAGTATTGGCACAATTATTGCTGGGTGGTAATAAGATCACTTGTAGCAGTAGATAGTAGTTTAGGATGTACATAAGCAACAGTTACAAAGTCATTAGGAGCAGCAATCATATAATTTCGTGGAATGCAAACGGTACAATCGACAATGTCTTCGGATGTCATTTTCCTAAATAAAAACCAATGTAAATTCCTCCACATCACAAACAAATTAGGAGAATACTACATATGCTTCTTGCAAAATAAATATATTCGACAAAAGCAAAAAAATATGTATGATGACAAATTAGCCAATATAATTAGAACACATCTAACATATAGGCAAAATAATTGAAATGATCAAAATGAAACATATATCATGATAAAAGGACCAATATGATTAGAATTGAATTGTAAAACTTATTTGTAGATCACATTACTGAGGAAGAGTTGAATTGTGTTTGACTACTTGTCATTTAACAAATCAAGACCCGTTATGGTATTCATATTGTGGAATCCTCTCTCTAATGTCTCGATATCATCGATAGCTTTCTGCAGTTGCTCTATTCCAGACAAATCAAGGCCTTTCATGTTTTTTTTTCTGGGAATCCATCTCGAGATCACTTTCTATAGCTGCATAAAGTTGGATATCACTTTCTTTTGGAAGGGTTCCCTTAACTGTCTACCTAACATCACTTTTATTCTCACTTCTCTCACCTTGAATAAGTCATCTCATTCCTCTAATCCTCTTAACCTTTAATTCTTCTTCCTCGCCGAATTGGATTTTTTTTTTCACACCTCCAATAACTGCAGTTGACAATGCTATACGAGAATATTCATATTTGATCAACATACAAATAAACACAATTATATAAAATAGAAGTGATATAAAACAACCACATTTCTACTATTATAATTGTTTATCTATAAATGTGAACAGAAAAAAAAAATATTTTTTTGCATTTACTAACGTTTGTAGATTTTCGAATATCAGAGATTTGCTCTATTTGCTTGTCAACACCTGCTTTCATTGATTCTGTATAATATCATACGATTTGACATTGTATTTTATAAATATACCAGTATTAATTATAAAGCAACACAATTCAATTAAACATATACAATGTTCGACGGGTGCTGGGGTTTCATCAATTGTCAAATTATTCTTTTCTAGCTTTGGTTGTTCCCGGTTCTACAATGAGTCAAATGGTTTCAGTGAATGATTGGTTATTGGTTTTCCAATGAATTTAATCAAACTTTTATTTCAACGCATTCAAACGTTCTTCTATTTTTCTTAACTAAGCTTTATTTTTCTTATCCTATAACTTATTGGCTTTTTTTTTTCTTTTCATTTATGCCCTCCCAAGCATCCAGTTGTTTTTCTATTCTTTCTAACTCGAGGAGAGCAGAATGTGGAGGGATAATATTTACAGTAAAGGCTCTCCCAATTAAAGTCTCATGCCGATATCACTTGGGTCTGTTGGAGGGATTCGGTGTATCCACAACCAATTCCTCTTTTAGAGTTGTCTACAAAGAAATGGATTCGAAAAGGACTTTTTCATCTTCATCCAGCTAAAGTTCCTTAATTTGATTCACATCAATTATAAATATTGAATCATTTTTGTTGCTAACAACTCTATGTTTACTTACAATACAAAATAAATAATTCTAATACAATACACACACAACCATGTTAAAAGAAATAATTTATATATATATAATTTATAAACCATTTAATATGATTACTAACATTATAATACAATTAAAATAAGGATATTATGAATAGAAATTGAATAAACAAACTATAATCAAATATTCCACTTAATCAGTATGCAATGTTGTAAATTGCGCTTTTATGTTTGCAGAACTTTGTGTAGCTTGACCCTTATATACAATGATCCAAGAATAAATTTCAAACAAGTTTTTTTTTCGTCCCATGGCCATTTTTTCAAACCACAGTGGAAGCAAATGGGTATATCCTTTAAGACAGTCAATCTTTACCTCCTCATTGTTATTTCTGTTGTAGAACTTCCTCACTGCGCTTGGTACGTCCTTTTTGTGCTAGCTATGGATAGCTCAAGTCCAAATATATTTGTTAAGAGAATGGATGCCTTCCACGTGCTGAAAAATCCATAGTGAGGCATATAAATCTGAATTTGAAAATAGTACAAATTCTAACATATACACTGATAAAGTTCTAACAAACTTCTCTTTCTCATCACTATTATGTTTTTTTTATGATTTTATTTAGCAATCTCAGGATATTATCTTTGTGCTTATTTATATCACATGACTTGTTTTGTACATCAAAAAGTGATTTCTTATGTCTTCCAATAGTGTGCATAATTTTTCACTCTTTTAGAGGAAGTTCTAGTAATAAACACACATCCTCTTATCCTAAACGGAAACGCCTTCCTACTAAAGATGAAATCACTTTGCTTTCCGTTGTATGTAGTCAACAGTGTATCAAATAATGACCTATCATTCTTCATCTTCGGAATATCCAAAAGTCCTGCAAACATTGTCACTCCCAATAGTCGTTTGTGTCTATTAAATATCTTATTCTTTAATTTTCTCATCACAAAATTAAGACTTGAAAAATAATATTTATGGGAGATTAAATTCTTCTTTTTCGCCATTGTAATTGTTAAAAAAATTATTCGTATATATACTAACTCATTAGTAAAACAATAACTAAACATTATCTCCAAATTGTGAAACTTATTGACCCATGCAATATAATAAATGTCTAATATGATTGGAAAATGGAAGACAAATATAAAAATAATTTATAGTAGTAAAAAATAGATGTATTATTCATATATTAGTTTTAAAGATACACATACCACAAACATAATAACTCATATTTAATCTAATTATCATTCATACTAATTTACTCATATATTATTAGAAAATTTCTTAAGATAATAAAAATCCTAAATCATACCTTTAATTTATGTATAATATACATAGAAATAATAATTTTACATAATCGGGTTATATTCGCCATATTAAACTCTAATTTTATTAAAAGGGACCACAATAGAGACAATGAGTTCTCAAGTAAAATTCAACCGCTACAAGCCATCATTGTGGAATGAATAGTAGAGAGAGATGAATGCTCGAAAAAAAATGAGTTGGTGCCAAATCAAAATTAGATTGCACAGCTAAAAAACTGGTAACGCAAGAGGGATCTTCAGACGGAAGAATGGTCGATCACTGATGGGGACGCAACGGTGAGCAAGATAGCGAGCTGGTAAAGAACTTGGGTAAAGGAGCAATGACAAGAACTCGAAGAACTTGTGAAGAGAACATGTTCCTTGTCGGAAAAGAGCAACAGAATGTAGAAATTAGGATAAAAAACCACTCTTTTAATTCAAAACAAACTTATCTAGAGGCAAAAATGTAATTTTATAGTGTCCACTAACACCGTTTCTAATGGTTGAATTTTTTCTTTTCAAAAAGTCACATCAGAGGATAATTGAGGATTATAGAAATTGGAGGTGGTATTGGAACCCTAGGAATTGTCCCTTTTTTATTATTTTTGTATGCACAAAATTATTGATTTTGTTATTGTGGCTTAACCATTTTATGCTGTTGGTCAATCTATAAAATATTCACTTTATTGTCTTAGCCTCAATTCTTTTGCTGTAAGTAATTTGAAAACGTTGTACGTATTAGTAGTGGAGAATATTTTGCAGAAATTTTGTACTATTAGTTCCTTTCCACTCCTAAATCACTAGGTGCTCTGCTTAGACATCTAGGGTCTGTTTGGTAACGGACTAGGATTAAGGTCAAGACGAAAACTAGGATTTTTGGTATTTAGATACTAATCTAGTTAATGAATTATGTAAAGATATTATTGACCATTTTACCTTCTGATATATTATTATTGAGATTTGAGTAAAAAGAGTACAAATAAAAGTATTATGGTTATTTTGTTTTTTTAAGTAAAAAAATTGTAAGATGCTAGTATGATTATCTCTTTAGCGTTTGAATGCTAGTCCGGCTATTAAATAAGCTAGTTCTATTCTTAGTCTGTTGTCAAACAGACACCTAATTCCTAAGTTGTAGGGCTCTCCTGCCCAGACGATGGCTATCATTTTTGACAACCTTTTGAATCATGAGGATGATGGTTTGAATTGTGTCATGAGAAAAGCTCTGGCCACTAAATTAGGTTTTGACATTTAGAAATACATTTATACGTTAAATTATATTTTTGTAATGGCTGGCTTGTCAATGGGGAATGAAAGAAAACATTCAGGCTAATTCTTATGGAGAGGATGCCAAGACATCTACATAATGGTTGTGAATGCGGTGACTAGTGAAGCGGGTTGGCCAGAGGCTTTGTCCTATGTTCAAAGGAAAACTTGTCAAGGGATAGAGGTGTATAACTTATCAGTTCTGTATATTGCTTAATGATCTCGTGAAAAAATTTGTCGTCTTCAAATCTTAGAAGTTTAAAATATTAGGGTTTTGAATGCTTGCTCCCAAAGGATGGTCTTTATTCTAGAGGAAATGACACATGGTCAATTGAGTTCCTTTATGATTTGCATAACTTCCTGAGTTCCTTTCACTGATAGTTTCATTTAGGGCCTTGCAACTTGTGTCCATGAAGAGCAGGTATTCATTAATGTGAAAAAAAAGGGAATCTTTTTTTTATTGTTTTGTCCAAGTTAGTTTCCATGGCAGGTGACTGACTATATGAGGGTTCTACACATTAGTGAAGGTTCATTCTGGCTGTTTTCCTTAATGTAAGATTGGCATAATGTTATGTATGTCTTAACTTCACTGTAGGAACTGAGAATTGGAATAAGGATAGTTGAGACTAAGGCTCACAATCTTGGGCTTCAAGGAATAAATTTTTGGATCTATTTGCTCCTGATAAGAATATCTCTTGAAATCTTGATCGCTAAAATAATCATGTTTGTTTGCCTTCTATTGCAGATTCTGTTTGCTATATCAAAGCCTGAGGTATTCAAGAGTCCCAACTCTGAGACATACGTCATATTTGGCGAGGCAAAGATTGAGGACCTGAGCTCTCAATTACAGACCCAAGCTGCTCAGCAATTCAGGATACCAGAAGTTAGCAATGTGGTGGCCAAACCTGATGCTTCTGCAGCCGCACCGATTGAGGAGGAAAACATAGATGAGACTGGAGTGGCGCCTGGGGATATTGAGCTTGTGATGACACAAGCAGGTGTATCACGTGGCAAGGCTGTTAAAGCTCTCAAGGACAACAATTGCGACATTGTCAGTGCGATCATGGAACTCACTGCCTAGAGAGTGAGATTTAAATTATATTTTGCCATTTTTTCTTTCTTCGATCATCGTCCTGAGTTAATGAGTATTGTGATTGTCAGACTTGTTTAAGTTTAGGTTTTTCAGTAGCTGGTTACTGTTTTCAATAATGAAGTTCTTGTTTGGTGTCTATGTTTTAGGATGAGTTATTATTGCTGCAACGGATGTTTTATCTATTGGGGAGTCTTTGAATTTGCTGATGTTTATGTTACTTTGATATTAGTATCCTCCTTGCTCTAATTGTTCTGTTGTTTCTCATTGCTACTTGCAGTTGAAAAATATGTGAATTACTTGGACAGAAATTGTGTCATATGTTTAGTTTACTATTGTTTACTGAAACATTTTTTTTATTTTTTGCTGTTTAGTTGCAAAATATTTGACAGATTTGAAGACACTGTCGATCATGGATAAAGGAAAAATAAGACTTGTAACACCTCGGTCGTGTCCGATTGAACCATAACATAAGTAGACAACATACATATAAAAGATTTACAGAATATATAAAATTAAAATTTATTTCATCGATACAAACATAGTTCAGATAACATAACAAGAAGTGGTATAAATAGAAATACTCTGTCCTCAAAAGTATTTTCATACATAAAAATAAAATAACATGTAAATAAAGCAGCTCCAAGTGTGGTCGTGTACGTACTCTCTGCTACTGTAGTCACCTGTGCCTAGCTGTTACTCTTCTGTGAATGGGAACAATCAAAGAGTGAGCCAAGGATGCTCAGTAGGAAGTTACCTCCTCCAAACAGTAGGAGAGATCAATATTTAGGAGACAACAATAAAATTAACACAGTAGCATTAAAAATAATACAACGACAATGATGATTAGATAAACCAACATCTACAGTAAGGAATGAATCAACAAAGATATCACATCCACGATAGTCAATGGTTAGGGATAGTGATTATGGACTCTCCTACAGATATTACGAAGATGGTCGCACCCCCTACCAAACAGAGTCGAACCAATCTACATGTAAATCAGTATATGGGTGTGGCTAGACCTCCTACCAAGCAAAGTCATACCACGCTGCACTCCCAACTACTGATAGAGTGGTGATCCCGTTTAGTCACACAACGGATCATGTCCCCTACAACTCAGAAAATCGACTATTGTGACGTCTGATAGTCTTACTAATCTCGTACTGAAGTAGGAGAATCGCCGATTGATACCAGTCAAATAGAGTCCTACTGCATACGTCCCTCAAGATATCAAAGGCTCAGCCACAATAAATATCGAGTCAAGATTACCAAGCGATAGAAAGGAGTCAACTCGATCACAAATCAGACTATTCAGCTAGAAGACATCGTCAAAGGAAGGATTTGAGACTACCAATAGAATCAACATGAAAAATCGAGTCCAACGACTCCTAGACCATCACAATCGGATCTCAAATGAGAAGGTTATGACTGTTCAAACGTATATAAGTAATTTAGCCTCTATATCACTCCAAATTACAACTCCGTCATCAAGATAAATAATTTCCATCAATTCTACATTATGAACCTCAAAATTATCAGATTATTATTAACAGCCATTGGTTCAACAATTTATCACTCAAGTCCTTAATAATTTCAAATTTAATCCTTACAGTATATTTTTCACAAAAGTCCCCAATACAATTTGATTCACAGATTAGTCCTTCAAGTTTCTAGGTCATAACCAATCCAGTCGATTTCCAAACAAATCATAATTTGATTCTATCTTACAAATTCATCTTTAATAAGATTTAAGTATCCCAATCAAATCAATTTAATCAATCTTACTAAATTCCTCCAATCTAATCTTCAATCAATTTCAATTTCAATTTGTAATAATCAGGCTCATTTCAATGAACCAAATTATGAATTCAGATTACTTAGCTTGATCTAAACCATTCACCTTATCATTAGTTTGATTAACCCCAAGCTTGACTCAAACCAATTCCAAAATCAGAATCTAAACCAAAATCAATTCTGAACCAAACTTAAATCAAAACCAAAACCAATCTCCTTCTTCCCCTCTAACCCTAAACCTAAATCTACTGCCGCTGTTGCCACCAGGCTGCCACGCCGCCACCTTCAGTCGTTGTCAGACTCACGCTGCCCTGCGCGCTGGTGGAACTCCGGCTCGCGTAGTCGTGCGCACGCCACCGGCCGCTCCCGTTGCCATACCATGCGCCGGAATTGCGCTGACGCCGGGTCCCGTGCTGGAGCCATGCTGCTACCGGGTCTTGTGCTGTTTGCACGTAGCGGTGCCGCACGCCGCCGGCGTCAGCTGCCTTCCTTCGGCCGCCCTGCTCTCCGCCGGTGAGCAGCTCTTGCTGCTCTGTGGAGAGGAAGATGGAGTTTTTCGCAGAATTATCTAATTTCTATTAGTTTTGCTTAAAGGTAGGTTATCATCATCTTCCTAAATATCATGAGGATCGCTAAATTTATCAATTATTCAACATAAACTTGTCTTAGAAATAGAGGCAAAGAGAGAACGGATGAAAATAACTCAACCTATCTTGAATCTCGATGACGATCGTGCCGAATCTTTTTGCCACTTTGCGTCCTCACGACAATTGTTTCTTGACTCTCTTTGCTCCTAGAAAAGTCCTCGATCGGTGAAGGTTTAGGCGGTGATTGCTGCCGATAAATAGAGGCGGTTATTGGGTTGTGGATTGTGGGCCCGAATAATGGGCCATTATGGAGTAGCAGGTGGTTACATCTCTACCCCCTTAAATAAATTTGGTCCCCAAATTTAAAATGAACATACCTCAAAAGATATAGGGGTATTTGCCCCTGATGTCCTCCTCTCTCTCCCAAGTGGCCTCATCCATAGAGTGATACTGCCACCGTACTTTTACTAAAGGGTCACCTTTCTTCTCAACACATGCTCTTTTCGTTCCAAAATCTGAATTGGCTGCTCCTCACAAGTCAAGTCCTTCTTTAGCTGTAACTGCTGAAATGATAATATATGTGTGGCATCTCGGATGTACTTCCTTAGCATTGATACATGAAAGACGTTATGCACATTAACCAAGGCCAGAGTTAGGGCAAGTTTATAAGCAACTGCTCCAATTCTTTCTAAAATCTCAAAGGGCCAATATAATGAGGTGCTAACTTGCCCCTCATCCCAAATCTCATCATGCCCTTTGTTGGAGAGATCTTTAAAAAAACATGGTCACCCACAGGAAACTCTAGATCCCCGCCTTCTGGTATTAGCATAACTCCTTTGTCTACTTTGTGCTGTGAGCAATCTCTTTCGAATCACCTCAATCTTCTTGATAGCTAACTGAACCAACTATGGTCCCAAAATCTACCTCTCACCAACCTCTGTCTAACACATAGGGGACGGCGGCGATGGCCTCGGCCTTGGCAGTCCGCGCTCTCGTGTTGGGGACGGAGGCCGAGGTTGGCGCGCTGGCACGCGGTCGCGGACGGCCAAGGCCGAGGCCGTCCCTGCCCGCGTGCCAAGGCCGAGGCCGTCTGGGGACGGAGGCCGAGGTCGGCGCGCTGGCAGCGAGCGTGGACGGCCTCGGCCTCGGCAGCAGCATGCGTGCACGGACGGCCTTGGCCGTCCGCGCCTGCGTGCTGGCCCGCCGGCCTCTGCCTCCGTCCCGCGTGCCGAGGCCGAGGCCGAGGCCGTCTGCGCGCGCATGCCGATGCGCTGGCGCCCTGGCCTCGGCCTTGGTCGTCCGCTCCCGCCGCCGGCCTCCGGCGTCGCCACCAGCGCACCGCCACCCTCGCCGCCGTTGCAATAATTTCAGAGACTTTTCTGTAAATCGGAATAATTTCGAAATGTTATTTGAAAAAATTCAAATCTCGGGGATTTTTCTGTAAATCGGAGTAATTTCGGCTTGTTATTTACAAAAAACTAAATTTCGGGGTGTTAAATAATAATAATAATAATAAATTTTAGGGGTTTAATTGTAAAAATAATCGAGGGTAAAATTAGAATTTTTTGGGAAAATTTTGATTAAATAACAATCAGCGGGGTATAGGTAAATATTTTGAGAAAGAGGGGGTGTGGGTAATTCCGGAAATTAGGGGGGTTGTAGATAATTAAGGCTAATTACAGGGGTTATAGGTAATTATCCCTTAATTTTAAATAAATTTAATTGTATAATTCAGATCAAATAATTTGAATATATAGTGAGTAACTCAAATTTGACTGTTTGATTAATATTTATATAATAATGGATAATAGTATAGATGAAACTAAATTTTATAAGTGTTTATTTGGGTATTCTATGACGGATGAAAAGTTTTACAGTATATCTATTATTTGGTCTCATTTTTAGATTACCTGATTAAAAAAAATAAATTTTATAGGGTTAAATCCAATTGAAAATTTGGATTTGAATTGATTTATTACAATTATTTGCTGATTGAATTTTTTGTAAAACTTTATCCTTATTTGTAATTTATATAAATTTCAAGGAATTTTTTTTTGCAAAATAACAAAATTTTAAGTTTTTTTTCAGTAGTTATGAAGAACAGGGAACGTGATTCCCTCTCTGTTCCATTTCCGAACTATGCAAAGTCCATGAAATTTTAGTTTCAAAATTTTTTTTCTTCAAGTCTTCCCGATCAAAGATTGGTATAAATTTAAGATGGATCAGCTAGGAATCGTAAAAAAATATTTTATATTTTTATTTTGGACTCTGAGATATGTAAATTCATTCAATTCAGTTTTAATTTATTTTTTCTCGTGGATCTTACATCAAAGGGTAGAATTGAAGCTCGCAATTAATATCAAAGCCTATTTTTGATGTTTAGTCTACAAGAAATTGAGTTATGATTTCCTTAAATCTCTTGAAATCCAATTTAAAAAAAATCACGTTTTTGTCTTAGGTTTTAACTCAAGATTATTTTGAGAACTTTATTAATAATATTGATCCTATTGGTGGAGAAAAATTCGAGATTGAATGTTAAAATTTCAATTTATGGTGGATTTTCTTGAATCAATTGAATTTTTTGAAATTTTGTGAATTAAAATTTATAAGGACTTTTATGTAAAATTGGAATTCAATACAGTATTACATGAATTGCAAATTGCATTTGAATTGCAATTGCAATTCACCATTCCTAGAGCATATTCATATTAATCAAAAGTTAATTTTGATTAATTATACTAATAATTTTAAATATTTATAACTTATAATGATCAAATATTTTTTAAAGGGTTTTGAAGTTATTTTAATTTATAAATATTATTGTTCTGTATTTATTTTAATTCTAATCAATTTGGCTAAAAGTTGAGTTGATAAAGAGAATAAATAAATATAAAATATTATAAAAATTTATTTGTCATGATAAAAGGAAGTCAAAGTGGATTTTTATTATTTATTATAATTGTTGTAGATTTTATTGGTGGGACCTTGTGATTTATATTATACTCCCAAAAAAGATAGTATAAAACCACAATATAATCTCAATTTCAATTTTGATGGTTATGTTGTGAAATATCGTGATTTGTGTTAGCCTCCCAAAGAAACTAATACAAGATTATAATATAATCTCAATTTAAAATCAATGAAATAATGAATTATTTATTATTGAAATATATTTGTTATGTACTGGAGCTATCCATTATAAAATTTACAGTATGTAATTTAGTAATTAACTTTTAAGGTCGAGATCTTAAATAGATTGACTTACTCAACTTGGACAAGTGAACTAGAAACTTATTTAGCATTTCTAGATTTTAACATTGCTCTTGATACTCCTAAACTGTCAATTAGGTCTAGTCAATTTGAAAAGTCCCAATTTGAGAAATAATACAGAGCAAATAAATTAGCAAACTTGATAATCAAAAGAATAATTTCTAACATAATTCGTGTTAGTTTATCAAATGTTTATTCTGTCAAAGAGTTACTTCAGACTATTCATGATAGATTTATTAGCTCTTACAAAGAATATGAGTTGAAATATCTGGTTTATTTTAACTCAAATTATATTAATGTTTCTCCTGATGCATAGATTATGGACTCGGGATTATCGGTCTATATATCAATTATTATGTAGTAATTTTTGGACCTAAGAAAACCAAGTGATCAGGAGATTTATGTCTTTATGGGGAACAATAAATGAGCTAAGGTCATCAGTGTTGAGATGTATTATCTGATTCTCCATGGTGGTCATATTATTTTGTTGTTAAATATAATTTTTGCACAAGGTATCAGACGCAATTTATTGTCAGTCTTCAGACTTAAAGGAACTGGTTATTTTTTTATTTTTGGTAGAGATTGTATCTTTTTGATGTATAGCAATGTTGTTGTTGCTACTGGTATGACATTTAATGACCTATACAAATTATATGTGAAACTAGATCTTGATTCTATAGTTCAGTATTATAATACTGATTCCAAACATATATCTTTTTATAATCTAAATGTACAATTAGATAGAAATTCTTCTCATTTGTGACACTATCATTTAGGTCATATTGGTAAAGACATATTAGAGAGACTTAGCTATGACAGAATCATGCAAAATATAAATATTAATAATTTTGGTGTTTGTGTGGATTATATTAAAGGTAAGACATCAATGGCATCATTTCCAAAGGCATTGAAGTCTGATAATTTATTAGACTTGATCCATACAGATATTTGTAGTTCGAATATGGTTGTCACTCCAAACGGCCAGAGGTATTTTGTGATATTTATTGATAATTATTCACGATATGGATATGTGTATTTATTGCATAGAAAATCAAATATATTTAAAATATTTAAAGTATACAAGGCCGAGGTTGAAAATTAACTAGCCAAAAAGATCAAAGTCATCAGGTCAAATAGAGGACGTGAGTACACTTCAGATGCTTTTTAAAATTTCTTGCAGAATTATGGGATCATTATAAATACAATCGTTATAGGAAATGTAGAGAAGAATGGAGTAACAAAAATAAAAAAATAGAACCTTGATGAATATAACACATTGTATATTGATTTTCAGTGAATTACTAGACTCCTTATGGGGTGAGATACTAAAAATAGCTACATATATTTTAAATAGAGTATCATCCAAATCTATTCCTAAAATTTCTTTTGAGTTATGATTTTAGTGAAAAATCTAGTCTAAATCATCTTAAAATTTGGTGTTATGATACAAAAGTTAGAGTTGCGGAACTTGGTATGCCAAAAACTATAACTTGTAGTTTAAGTTGTAAATTTATTAATTTTTCTGAAAGATCTAAAGGTTACAAACTATATAATTCAATTCAAAGTTCTATATTTGAAAGCAGAGATATCAAATTTATTAAACAAGAAATATTTGTCATGGGAAGCAAGAGGAAAAGAATTGAGTTTGAGAATGAGTCAGATAGAGTTGAATAAGATGAAGTACCAATGATTGCGTGAATTCAGTTAGATGAAAGATCCAAAAGAATTCATAAATTGGCTATATCAAATGACTACATTATATATTTAAAGAAAATTGAAGATTTGCATATTCAGATTTTAGACGATCCAGATGAGGTGCCTATGTCATCAATCACACAGAATTATAATCCACTGAATTTTTCAGAGACCATAAGTAATGAGGATGTGAGATTCTAGTTAAATGCAATGATTAAAGAAATTAACTCAATATAAAAAAAAAAAGGTTTGGTCTCTTGTGCAAGCTCTTGAAAACTATAAACCAATTAGGTGTAAATGGGTCTATAAAATAAAATTGAAAGTCAATGGTGAAGATGACAATATAAAGAAAGATTAGTTGTGAAACACTCAAAGAGAAGGAATTTATTATGACGAGATCTTTTCTCCACTCTCTAGAAAAGATTTATTTAAAATTTTTATAACATTGATTACACATTATGATTATGAATTCATTTAAATGGATTTTAAAACAAAATTTTTTGAATAGAATTTTTGAAGAAGAAATTAACATGATTCAGCCGAAAGGGTTCATCAGAAAAGGTAATAAAAAAATTTGTACATTATATAAATCTATTTATGATTTAAAATAAGTGTCTCAATAGTGGTTTTTCAAATTTCATAAGATAATTACAAAATTTAGCTTTCAGGAGAATATAACTAATAATTGTATATATCTAAAGGTCAATGGAGGTAAAGTTCAAATACTGATATTATATATTGATGATATCTTATTGACTAGTAATAAACTAAATTCCTTCAGAGAGACTGAAAGAATATTGTCTATAATTTTTGAAATAAAAAATTTGGTATTACTTTATATGTCTTGGGTATTAAAATATACAGAGATAGAAAGTATTAATTACTTGAACTTCCTCAAGAGACATATATTACTAAAATCCTTCAGAGTTATGGTATGAATAATTTCAAGGTTGGAGATATAGTCAAAGATGACAAGTTTAATTTTCAAAAATATTCTCAGAATGAGATTGAAAGACAAAATATGTAGAAATTTTTTTAATACATTAACTATTGACAATTTCATGTATTTGATAATTTATACCTATCCAGCTATTGCTTTTATTCTAGAACTTCTTACTAAATATTATAATAATACAAAAATGCTTCATTGGAGAGCAGTTAAAATTTTTTTTTTTGTCATTTGAAGAAATTAAAAAATTATATGCTCCTATTTGATGGTTATAAACCATTAAATATTCTTAGATATACATACTCCGATTGAAAAAGATATGAGAATAATTTGAAGTTAACATCTGGTCATACATTCACTTTAGCAAAGGGGGTTATTTAATAATGTAGTACGAAATAAGCTACCACTACTTTATTAACTATGAAGGCAAAGTATATAACTTATTGTAAGGTCAGTAAACATATTATATGATTAAAATATTTTCTTTCTGACCTCAAGATAGTTGATTATATTGATAAACCAATGTAGATTGTCTGTGATAATAATGTAGTTATATCTCTTATTAAATATACTAGATATTATTTTAAAATAAAGCATATTGAGCTGCAATTTCATTATATCCGTGAAAAGATTTAGAAATTTTTTTTATTATTATTTTATAAATCTCCTTTGCAGATAATCTAGCTAACCCAATAACTAAGCCCCCATTTGGTTAGAGCTCAAGTCTAGGAACATCCCGGACTGACCGGGCTATCTTCCAAATATCAAAAATTTGACCAGACTAACATTATTTAATTAAATTAAATTATAAATATGAAATGACTAAAATGCCCTCATCTCCCCCGGCGAGCTCGATAGGTGAGCTCCCTGCGCGAGCTCGACCGGCCAGCTCCCCGCGCGAGTTCGCCGCCTGAGCTGCCTGTGCGAGCTCGCCTGGCGAGCTGCCTGCGTGAGCTCGGGGCCCGAGCTCGCCGGCTAGCCAGACCTCGTCGGAGAAGACGGAGTCGGCGACGGCGAGGACGACTACCCATTTAAAGGAAAAGCCGAGGGCAAATTTGTCCAAAAAAAATTTAAACCACCGGCTAGGCAGATTAGTAACCAAACAAGATTTACTTGATCGCATTATCGTTTTATACTTTACCTCTTCTTTTGACCTTGACCTTGACTTTGACCTTCAACCAAACGGACCCTAAAGGTCTTGCAATGAAAAATATTTAAAAGTATGTCAATCATTATGGGGATAATTTGTAGAGATGATATCAAGTTTTGACTATTGTATACACTGTATTTGTTTATATTTTGTTTATCGATAAAATGCTACTTTCTCCATTTGAAATGATTTTATTAATGTGCTTCATTTTTAGTCTTTTAATTTGAAAAATGAAGTTCTTAGAAATACCGTGGATCACTAAGTAGGTTGATGATAACTAGCTATATAAGGACCTAATGATCATATATAGGTAATTTCTGAAATATTTAAGGTGAAAGTATGGCTGAACAATTTCTCTCACTTAAATGATGTGCATTAGCTTTTATAGGATATCTTCAGTAAAATTTGTAATCTAAGTGATGTGTTTCTGAGAAAAAAAAAGAAATGAATAGATTGTCACTGAAAAACACATGAAAATTCTCACTACTGTTATATTTTATTGTATATCTTACTATACGAGCATAGTACTTATGCTTATATTTTGCTATTATTTAACTCAACTAATGTAGTACTCTACTTACTTTTACATGAAGATAGTTGATATACTATTAATATACATCTATCCATGATTAGACATATATGGGGACTGCTGAGAAAGAGTGGTATAGTCCATTATTTCTGAATTGCACAGTTGGGGATCTCATGTGAAAACAAATTTCTTTAAAATTTTGTTCAGTATACATCTATTTATATATGTATAAATAAGTAAATCTATAAGCCAAATGAAGGATTATTAGTTCTGTGGACTTATAAATTATTTTTCAGTTTGATTTTAAATGAGTTTGATTATGCAATTCGGGTCAGACAATTTGAAAATGTAGTGAGTGACTCAAATTAACTGTCTAATTGATATTTATATGATAATGAATGATAGTATAGATAAAGCCAAATTTCATATATATGCTCATTTAGGTGTTTCATGATAAGTCAAAATATTTTATAGTATACTGAGTATCTGATCTCATTTTGAGATTATCTTATTAAAAGAGAACAAATTTTATAAAGTTAGATTTAATTGAATATTTGGATTTGAATTGATTTATTACAATTATTTGATGATTGGACTTTTTTGAAAATTTTATCCTTATTTATAATTTATATAAATCTTAGGAGGTTTTTTATAAACTAGCAAAAATTTAGGTTTTTAAAGGCAATTGCGAAGAACAGAGAATGCAATTCTAGTGAATCGCGTGAAGTTTGTGAAATTTTAGTTTTAAATTTTTTTCTTTAATTCTTCCCAATCAAAGATTGGCATATACTCAAGCTAAATCAATTAAAAATTATAGAAAAAAAGTTTGAATTTTTATTATGAACCCTGAAATATATAAATTCATTTAAATTAATTTAAATTTATTTTTTTTCATGAGTTTTACATCAAAAGTAGAATCAAAGCCTACAAAGGGTCCTATTCATTGTGATCCAAATCTCCTAACCTGTATGTAAGGGATAATAATTTGGTCTATGTTTGATGATAACCAAGGCAAAATCAAAATAGTTTTGTGCATCTGGTTTCGAATAGCATAAGCGCTGAGCTAATCTTGCTCACGACATCATGCCAACGTCACCATTAATTAAATAACAGTTAAGGAATCCGAATCCACGTCCTTCCAATGACGTATGCTTTATAAATTGAACCAGGCCTCAACCGTGACGGCAAGAAACTACTTGCAAGCTATGGCCAGAGTCTCCTCCAAGCTCCTCGTCACCGACATCGCGGCCGGGGCTGGCGGCCGCATTCCCACTACTTTCGTGAGGCCCGTCTCCGACCGTCCTATCCTCTCCACTAATGACATATCTGACGGCTCCATCCCCGTTATCGACCTTGCCGGTCTCGTTGGTCTAGACCGGCCTCGTGTGGTCAAGGACATCGGCATAGCATGCCAGTCCGATGGCTTCTTCCAAGTAACTATGTCATTATAGAAATTCAAATACTAATTTTCTCAACTGAGAAGTATTTCAATTGCTTGTTCAATAAAATTATACATATGTCAGAAAACTGATCATAATAGAATCCTTAGCATACATATATGTTATAGGTCAAGAACCACGGAGTTCCGGAGGAATTGGTTAGCGAGATGCTTAGAGTTTCGAAGGAGTTCTTCCGGTTGCCGGAGTCGGAGAGGATGGAGAACTACTCCGACGATCCGTTGAAGGCGAACCGGCTGTCGACGAGCTTCAACGTCAAGGCGGAGAAGGTTGGCAACTGGAGGGACTTCTTGCGGCTCCATTGCTACCCGCTCGAGGATTTCATCAACGAATGGCCCTCCAATCCTCCTCCTTTCCGGTAAGAGGCATTCACGTCTATCAACTCAAATGAGTTCTGCATCTTCTCAATTGAATCTTGATTTTTTTGTAGTGAGATTGCCGGAAAGTACTCGAAAAAGGTGAGAGAGCTGGCTTTGAGACTTCTAGCAGCTATCTCGGAAAGCTTAGGGCTTGAGCAAGACTACATGGAGAAGGCGCTAGGGAAGCAGGCGCAGCACATGGCGGTGAACTACTACCCTCCGTGCCCGCAGCCGGAGCTGACCTACGGATTACCCGGCCACAAGGACTCCAACGCCATCACAATCTTGCTTCAAGACAGCATCTCCGGCCTGCAAGTCCTCAGGAATGGCAAATGGATCGCCGTGAAACCCCTTCCCAACACCATGGTCATCAACATCGGCGATCAGATTGAGGTACATAAATCAAGCTAGTCAAAATACCTCAAAAAAAAAAAAAAGCAGCTAACCTTGTAAAATCTCTAAGCAGCTTGTTTAAGCAGCAGATGTGTAGGAGGTGAAAAACGATAGCTTTTGCCTATACTGATATGAACACACGGGAGTAGCTAATTAAGATGCAGCATTTGACGTTCCCTGCGATGTTTTGGCTTTTGTAGGTGCTGAGCAACGGGCGGTACAAGAGCGTGCTGCACCGGGCGGTGGTGAACAGCGAGCGCGAGAGGATATCGGTGCCGACCTTCTACTGTCCTTCGCCCGAGGCGGTGATCAAACCGGCGGCCGAGCTTGTCGACGAAGAGCACCCGGCTGTGACCAGGAACTTCACGTATGGGGAGTATTATGAGAAGTTCTGGAACGGAGGGTTGCAAGCTGAGAGCTGCTTGGACTTGTTCCGGAATTAGTTCCTGTATCACCTTCTGAACAAATACTGAAACTTAGTAATATGAATGTCGTTCCAATGTCAGAAGAGATGAATAAACTTGGATCAGTATCTTTTATTGTCATGATTAGTTGCGATTGTCGAAAATATCACGCCAATTATTTTTTATTCAAGAAATAACAAATAAATTCTGCTCAGTAAATATTTTAGGTTTTATTTATTTGGGAGTAGCAATATGTATATATTAATCACGTTTTCAACATGTTGTCATTTTCTAAGAATTACAAATTAAAACTTCAAAATATTTTACAGACCGTTCGATAACGGGACTATTCTTGATTTTATTTTATTTTTTAAAAAAATAATATTAATTATTTTATATTATTATTAAAAAAGTAATTAATTTTAAAATTTTAAAGTATTATAAAATAAATTTTAATAAAAAATATTAATTTATAAAATAATTTACTAATTTTACGTTGATTTTTATTTTAATCCTTTATTAAACCTACTTTTAGGTAAGACTCCACATTATCAGAGAACAAATTGCGTGCCGTATTATAACATGATTTTCTTGGAGGAATTTTTTTTTATTTATTTTGGATATCGACAAAATAGACGCAAAAGATATCTGTTTTGCAAAGAATAGAGAGGAAGATGACTGGACCGAGATTGCAATCAAGTAGGCAAGTCAACTGCATCCATTTACATTAGGGATTTATTCAGATATCCCCTTCATATGATCAGTATTCACAAGAACCTCTCTACCTTAGCTGAACACACTCTAGCTCACGGTAAAAACAAGAAGAATATAAGAATTATTCGTTGAAGGCATTTATCCAAAGGGACAGATAGTTGAAGTGTTTCACATCGAGTGAGAAATCCAAAAACGTTGTGGGAGACCAGCGAACAAGCAAACGAGAGTCTCCAACGCTGTAGATGCATTAATGACGACATGATGCACACTTAAGTGGCATTAATGTCTTGGTTATCAGCTTGTATCAGAACTTTCTTTTGTTGTTGTAATGCCTCTTATTTTCTATCAATCGGGTTCGGAGGATCAGCTACGACGGGTAGTAATCCTCGAAGCATATAATATAACTTCAAAGCAATAATTGCAAGAGATTAGGTTATAAACCTTCTAAAGATGGTGTTTTACCATCCAAAATTGATCGATTCCATACTCTTTCTTGTATTTGGAAAATAGTGAAAATGAGGTTACGATAATCTAGTGAGATTAGTTTTAATTAATTTAATTATTAAATTTTGTAGCGTAAAATCTTAAATAGTTATTTTAAATTTATATAAATAATATATTTTGAAATATAATGCAACAAATTTATATTATATATTATTAAAATGGATTAAAATTAAAATCTAATTAATAACTAATTAAATTTTTATTATACTTAAAAGATATTTTGAAATTTCCGAAAATGCCGTAAAAAGCCCACGTGGAATTTATGGGACCCACCTAATTTATCAAACAATACTTAAAGAGATAATTTTTAAGGGTATACAAAATTTCTAAGAGAGCAAATTTAATCCATAAACATAGAAGATGTTTCAAATATTTAAAAGGTATATGTCTCAGCATAAAATTTTGAAAAATTATACATAATAACTATTTCATGAGATATAAGTAGAATTTGGAAGTAAATTTTAATATTATTTTTTAAAATTAAAATTCATGATTATTAGATGTAATCTATATATCAAAATTTTTTATTTTAATCGAAATATTTTAATTTCAATCAAAATAATTTAAATATATCAATTTTGTTAAGTATTAAAAGCGATATCAAAATTAAAACTTTAAATCTGGCTGCATACGTTATCAACCACCTATTTGATTCATGTCAAAAAAAAAACAAAAGGAGTACCGAACGAAAAAAAACACACTAGATTTTTAGACCATGGTACACAATCTGTGGCGTGGAACACGAATGAGAGCGAGGCTGCTTTAGGATGATGATACGAGGGCTGACATCATCAATATGACGTCATAGGTGCTGTCGTCACCAATTCGAGGTCATCCTCATGTCAGGCATGGCAATACAACAGAATTTCATCCCCAACGCGTGGCCGTCCAAGAGCCAAACGGCAACGAATTCATGCAGATGCATCCACAGAGAGCCGTTCAATGCCAGGCCATTCCTATCGCGCACGGAAGGAAAGAAGTGTTTCATGCCTACCGACTCATTAAGTACAAATAAAAAATACTATAAAAAAATAAGAGTAAACAAAATCGATTTATCATACCGGTTTTAAACATTTTAGTTTTGAAATCGGATTTTGGTTCCTAAAAATTTAAGAACCAAAATCGTACCGATTTAGATAAAGAACCGATTTTTTCAGTTTCAGTTTTAAATCGGTTCTAAATCAGTTCTAAAATCGGTATACCAGTTTTAAATTATTAATTTTAAAATCTATATTTTATATTATAATCCTATAAATTAAATACACTAACAAGTTTAACATGCACATATTAAAAAAATTATACCTGAAAATGAGATAAACAGCAGTTTCATTATCAGTTAAAACTTCAGATAAATTTTGTTTACATAGCTTCAGATTTATTTCTGAAGTTGAGATAATATCAGAGGGATTATGTAGTGCAGCAATAGTAGATCATCCTTCTCAAGTTGCCATGACTTCAAATGTCTTCACCTTGTCCTCTTTTCTTCCTGTTATTTGCTCTTTCAATTGGCTTAGTACTTAGTAGTAAGCAATACAAGAAAATGAGATATCAGTCTAAAGTCAGACATCTTTGCTGATAGCTTGACAAGTTTATAAGGACGCAGATAAATAAACCATATTAGCAAAAGTAGAAACATAGTGTAGGCATATGATTCTCCAGTTATAGAATACTAGAGTCAGATATCTTTGTTGCCAGGTTCATAGGAATGCAGATAAGCAATATAAGAAAATAGGATGTCAGTCTAGAGTCAGACATCTTTATTGACAGCCTGGCAAATTCATAGGGACGCAGATAAACAAACCTGCTGGCAAAAGCAGGAATATAATGCCCAACATATGATCTTCCAATTATAAAGAAGTCATTCTCCACATATACTGGGTGTTCAGTGAAAAATGTCTGAGACCATAAGACGCAAAAAATTACTACAATGTAAATGCAAAAAAAAAAAAAATACTAACACTTGGAAATCCATGCAGAAAGAGATATATATACCTGAAGAAATCAACAGTTAGATAATATCATAGTCAGATATCTTTATTGGAAGATTCATAGAAATGCAGATAAGCAATACAAAAAGGTGAGATGACACTATAGGAGATCGGAGATGCAGGGATCTAGGGTTAGGGTTTGAGCCTTTGAGAATAAGAAATCGAAGCACACGACAACGAAATCGGAGATGCATGGACCTAGGGCTAGGGTTTGAGCTTTTGAGAATGAGAAATTGAAGCACGCGACGGCAAGATCGGAGATGTAGGGATCTAGGGTTAGGGTTTGAGACTTTGAGAATGAGAAATCAGAATAAGCAGCGACGAGATCAGATATGTAGGAACCTAGGGTTAGGGTTTGAGTCTTTGAGAATGGGAAATTGGAGCAAGTGGCGACGAGATCGGAAAGGCAGGGACCTGGAGTTAGGGTTTTGAACTCTCGACCTTTGAGAATGAGAAGAGAAATCAGAACAAAAGGTGTGGCGAGCGGCGATCGGTGAGATCAGAGATACAAGAACCTAGGGCTAAAGTTTAAATCTCTACAAATGAGAAATCGAAACAACAAAGATAGAGTTTCGAACTTTCTTCCTTTGAGAATCAAAAGAGAAATCGGAGCAAATGACGAGCCTGGCGATGACCAGCGACGGCGAGATCGAAGATGCAGGAATTAGGGCTAGGGTTCGGCGAGGGCGAGGGCGAGTCTACGTTGCTATGAAGGCGAGGCTCACACGAAACTTCGAGAAGATGGGTAGGGTCTGCCGGTCTGGCCCGTCCAGGGAGTTGAAGACATATATATAGTTAAATAACCAGTACGGTTCCGATTCATCGGTTTTTCATATAATCTAGAACCGAAAGCAGAATTGGTTCCCGTTCTATTAAATTTAAGAACCGGAACCGTACCGGTTTATTTTAAGAACCGATTTTTCGATACGGTTTTCAACGGGTACGATTTGGTATACCGATTTTTCGGTCTTTTTGCTCACCCCTAATAAAGAGACCAACCTGCAAGCCATTGCTGTTAGGAAGAGGAAGAAGATCAGCAATCCATGGCCACAGCCGTCTCCAAGCTCCTCGTCTGCGACATCGCCGCCAGTGGTAGCTGCGTCCCCTCCGCCTTCGTCAGGCCCGTCTCCGATCGGCCTGACCTTTCATCGTTGGATTCATCGGACGATTCGATCCCTGTAATCGACCTCGCCAGCCTCCTCGGTCCCGACCGCTCTTCTGTCATAAAGAGCATCGGCGCAGCATGCAGTAATGACGGATTCTTTCAGGTACCGGCGTGCTTTTTCAGAAAACTTTTGAAGCAGAATTAGACATGAACTATAATCAGATGACTCAAATCATATGTATTTTGTATCTCACAATTGCAGAGACTCAAATCCCGATCTCTCCTTTGGAGGATAATATTTTCCTCACTGTGTTTTAATCATATGATTTTCCGCATCTCTTGCTTGTTCAAACTCATTTAAGATTTATGATTTGTTAGGTCAAGAACCACGGAGTCCCGGAGGAACTAGTTAGCGAAATGCTAAGAGTTTCAAAGGAGTTCTTCCGTTTGCCGGAGTCGGAGAGGATGAAGAACTACTCCGACGATCCGTTGAAGGCGAACCGGCTGTCGACGAGCTTCAACGTCAAGGCGGAGAAGGTTGGCAACTGGAGGGACTTCTTGCGGCTCCATTGCTACCCGCTCGAGGATTTCATCAACGAATGGCCCTCCAATCCTCCCCCTTTCCGGTAAGAAGGCATTCACGTCTATCAACTCAAAGGAGTTCTGCATCTTCTCAATTGAAACTTGATTTTTTTAGTGAGATTGCCGGAAAGTACTCGAAGAAGGTGAGGGACCTGGCTTTGAGACTTCTAGCAGCTATCTCGGAAAGCTTAGGGCTTGAGCAAGACTACATGGAGAAGGCGCTAGGGAAGCAGGCGCAGCACATGGCGGTGAACTACTACCCTCCGTGCCCGCAGCCGGAGCTGACTTACGGCCTGCCAGGCCACAAAGATCCCAACGCCCTCACGATCTTGCTTCAAGACGGCATCTGCGGCCTCCAAGTTCTGAGAAACGGCAACTGGGTGACGGTGAAGCCGCTGCCCAACACCATGGTCATCAACATCGGCGATCAGATAGAGGTGCTGAGCAACGGGCGGTACAACAGCGTGCTGCACCGGGCATTGGTGAACAGCGAGTCCGAGCGGATCTCGGTGCCGACATTCTACTGCCCGTCGCCGGAGGCGGTGATAAAACCGGCGGAGGAGCTTGTGGATGAAGAACACCCAGCTGTGACGAGGAGCTTCACGTACCGAGAGTACTACGAGAAGTTCTGGAACCGGGGGCTGCAATCTGAGAGCTGCCTGGACTTGTTTAGTGTTTGAGATCAAACCCTTCAAGAAAAAAGATAAGCAGCTGTGGAAGCAGTAATAACAACAATTAAGAATGCATTTTTCTAGTCAAAAACTTGAATGAAAAACTGTGAAATTTGTTGTTAATTTGGCTTTTGCCGACTTGTGCAGCTGTATTTTTTCCGGCTTTTTGCTTGAAAATACAACGGGGACGGGGAAGAAAGGCTGCCGACTGAGGTGGGAAAGAAGGCTGCCGACTGAGGTTTACAGTCAAAAGTTTCGGTCATGGTTTGCTATGTCAAAATTGAAACCTTTTAGTCGCCAATATCAGCGGGAGCCGGGTCATGACAAACGTACTTAGTTCGACCTAATTGGTGGCCTATGTTTATGGAAGAAAATCCAACGTAGACTTCACCAACGCATGATACAAAATCGTGTCAATGCGTGATCTGTATGATTCCTAGTCTTTCTAGTAAAACAAGTTGGTTAGCCAAAGACATTCTGTTTTGGACAATCTAGACTAATAAGTTCAGAATTTACTGATGTAATAAACGAACGTATTTGTTTCTTCCAATTTAGGGTTTAGATTATGAAATTTAGAATTTATGGTAAATTTGATCAATATATATACATATTGTTGTCTTGTTTCCTATTTTTTTACGTTATTTCAAGACAAATCAAACGGTTTGAACATTAGTAAACCAAAAAAATAAATTCTGTCAATAGAATTTATACCAATTATGTACATAAATATATTCATCATTAGGAGACTAATTCTGCATTTTGATCAGCATGTCGTATTAGAAAGCTTATATACATATATATACATATATATATATATATATATAATATCATATCTACCGAAAGGGCTGATTCACGCAAGAAATTATTAGGTCTAACAACTATCAGACTCATAATTTAATTAGTAGACTGATTCTGCATTTTGATCACCGGTGGCCGTTCGTATTTGAAGGCTTGGATGACGCATACAAGGGACCTGTCAGAGACTGATGATCAGCCACCATGAACAAGCAAGTTTTCACCACTCTGATCTTCTCCATTTTCCCATACACCGGGCACTTCCCCGAGTTTTGCAGCAGGCTGAAACTTCTTCAGAAACCAAACCTTCCACGCTAGATGAATTGAAGAGCATCCAAGCATCAAGGGCTTACCATCCTCCTCAGCATTGCATTAGAACGCAGATGTCATCTGAATCCAGGCAAACTCTACGCTTTTATTCAACTTTAACAAGAATCCCCTACCAGCAAAATCACAAGTTTTTCACTGATATATGCTGTTTCCGGAACTCCCATGGAATACAATACCGTGTTCCTCTATCGACTAACTAATCATAAGTGATTTTTTACTGAAAACGCATTGTTCTAGGTGACAAAGTACGTTACTAACTATCTGGAAATTAAACCATTAGATGATGAACTGATGAATGCAACTTTTACCCACAACATAATAATTAAGGTACTTGTTGATACCCATTACCAGACTTGAACATACTCTTCAAGTTACTTGATATTGGTCTCTTTCACTACGTTTATCTGACTGCACCAGCCTTTCGACATTAGTTGATTCTAAAGCTTTGGGTGGCATTTGGCAACTGGCGCCATCTTTGATCCTTTGACCTGCATCATACGTTAACACAGACTAAGAAGACCATCAACAGAGGGCTCCCATTCGAGGAAAGAAAGAGAAGTATGGATTTTGCATTTAAAAGAAAGTGTAAAGAAATTTTTAACCGAGCAGTTGACACTTGCGATCCACACTAAGAGGTAATATTCAAGTCATGAAGCATAATCAAGAAACTGAAAACTTCATCAGGATTTTTTTTTTCTTTTTTCTAGTCTGCTAATGAAATCTGAATAGGAAGAAAGATTCATGATTACCAGGTTCCCATTCTAGACTGGAAGGGACACTAAAGGCCTCTTTCCTTCCATCTCAGTGATATACAGTTTTTTTCAGGTTGTCAGTTTTACTTAGCTAGAGGGAAGAAGCTGTAACCAAGTGTAATGAGGAGAAGTTGAGGATGGCCATTTTCTAAATCAGTAAACTGCGCCCTTTTGGAAGAGACAGAAGCATGTTGCTGTTTAATATTGAATGTTGTCTCAATCACCATTTTATCATGAAAAAAAAAACAATGCATTTCTTTTCTTCGAAGCATTGCTTTTCAAGAAAAATCTCATCAGCTGATTCCATTTGACCAGCAACACCATCGAAATCTGATTGACTTCAATCCAAGAAGATTCAAACCAATTCCCAGTTCACTTCAGTTGATATTTTGCAATGGATCAGATACTCAAAAGTCAAAACCACCACTTGCAAAAGGTCACTCCAGTTATATAATTTCTCTCACTACCACTATTTGATTGCTTGCATTTAATGTTGTTTGGCCTACCAAGAAAAAAGCAATTATCTTCAAGATTTATCTCATAAAATACTTGGTCAACCGTTGGTATGAGATCTAACAACTGAAAGACAACCAGAACGAGGCTGACACCTTGGAATACCTGCACAGCAAGATAAGTGCCCATGCATAGACAATTGCCTATCAAGCACAAAACACCAATATGCCACTTTTCAAGCCCAAACCACATCAAAGCAGATGCTACCCGTCCAACAGGCTCCAGTTGGGACTTTGCGCTTATCTCACTCATAGCTGCAATGTCGGAATTAACGCTGCCAGCAATAGCTGGGCCTCTTTACAGGACTATCGATATTGGCTCCAAAACACAGATGAGAGTGCCGCCAGCTTTAGCTTGACCTCGAACGGTCAGCAAGAACACCGTTTCCGCTCTGTATCGATCAATGCAGCATCTTAGGAATAACAGACTAAGGAGCTATAATTCAAAAACTTAAAGCAGAGAGAGCTCACCCCATTGATGCAGTGATTATAAACGTAAAAACAGGAACTGCAGGCTGAATTGCTGCAGCATAAGTGGGACTTGTATAACTAAGACCAATAAGAAACAAAAGCTGATTGGAGAAGATCCTGGCATGCATCATCGCAAGCAATAATTCCCAATAAATTCGAATAAAAAGCGAGAAAGTTTCTGATTACAGAAACTCAAACACTACCCGGTCAATCCAAGCACGAAAAATGAAAAAAGAAGACGAGAAGTCAGACGAAGGCAGAGTTTGTTGCGAAGAATCAGGCGTGATGCCTCCGAAGGACAGCAAATAAATTCTGCAAAAAAAAGGGATAGAATGGAAGAGATTGATGCCTGTCGTGGAGGAAGGCAACGGACGCGAGGATGGAGAGAGCGAGGAGATCGCGGAAGACGCAGAAGACGAGCTGGTTGACGCCGACGTCGAGGGCCAGCTTCGTGATCACGTGGTACCCGCGGTTGGTGAGCTGCAACACCACCATCGCGCCGTGAGCCCGCCAGCTCTCGTCCCCGCCCATTTCTTCCTCCCTGGACAGATCGGGTGGGCGGACGGCCGGTGCCACTTCCGCCCGGGGAGATGCCTGAAGGAGGAGATCAATCGGTCGGCGCCAAATGGGAATTGGACCGGGATATATGGATCCGGCTCGGCGCTCTTTCTTGCAGCGCATTGACCAGACAAGACATCAGAAACCGAACAGACCGGAGTTATTTGCACATAAATCCTCCAAAAAATGTGGAATCACATATTGCCCCTCTATATTTTGGTATTTATCCGTGCATTGCTCACTGATTTCTTGTATTTATCAGTGGAACGCTCCTGAATCATCTTTTAAGGGGTCGGTATTTGGTGGCAATTGGCGTTGAATGAAGAATCGTAACAAATTTGGCTAATTTACCCACTTCAATATTCTATGAATATTCTATTTGACCTGAATTGACCATTCTGCGCCGCAACAAACCTATAATGTTTTGGTTACGTGATAATCTAGGTTGCTTAAGTACTAATCCAAAAACCCACTTCTGTTCTCAATAGTTGAAATTCCAGCAGTTGGCCAGATTTGGAGACCCAGACATCTGCAACAAGTTCTCAATAGTCGAAATTCCAGCAGTCGGCCAGATTTGGAGACCCAGACACCTGCAACACAAACCCTGTTAACAGCTCGAATCCATAACCTGCTAAAAAGCAAACAAGACAATAAAATGTTCTGATAAAATACCAGACGTCCTTTGACGTGATTTACTGGAGCATTCTGTCTCACCAAAAAACATCTGTTGCACTCGTTGCTGCCCAATTCCAACAATATGTTTTACCATTTGCATGCAGATAAGCTCAATATTAGACCGACATCCGAGCGGATGATGAGGAATGAAATAGTATATGTCAGGCTACAGTCATTAATACACAACAATTGCAATGAATTGGAAACAGGAAAATGCAGCTTCTCCATCCACACAGAAACACTGTCATGCACCTCCAGCAAAGAACCATAGAATAGTTAAGGTAAAGCTTCATATTTCCAAGATAGTTCTGATCTGATCAGGCGAATGCCTCAACAAGGACTTTGGGTCTGGATAGCCGTTCTTTGGATCCATGATTGCTTCGTAGATGAGGTCATATGCATCGGCTAGCGCCCTTGCCACCCGAGTGCATGCATCAGAACGCAGCCTTGGGACTTGCAACTGATCAAACTCTGGAAGAGAACCCTCAGTTCCAGTCACAAGGGCGAAGAAACTTCTCAGGCATTCTGCCATTATAGTTGGTAAAGTTTCCTCCAGTTCAGACAAAGGCCTAGTTTCATCTTTGGGGCCTTCGACAGCTGAGCTTTGAATATAGGGTATCTTGTCCAGTAGACCACATCTTCTAAGAAGGGCATCAACTTCGTTCTCCACAAGGATGACAATGTGCCTCTCAGTGATTGCCTGTAGATTGTTCGCATAATCTGTGGCAACTTCATGTCCTACCAATGGTTCTCGAATAGCTGACAAGCAATTGACGAGGTAAATTTTTGATGCAGCTTCAATGCTCTGTATTAAAGAGAGATTAGGAAAAAATTACTACAGAAAATTCTACAATTAGAACGCTAGAACAAGAATAAATCAACATCAGAATATTTAACATATTAACATGAAAAATTGGCATTATGCAGAGAAGATTGAATAACCCCATATTGCTAACATCTCCAATAAAATAATCTGCAAGGAAAATAATAGCTGGTTGTTTTGTCAGAATAATTTCCAATAAACCTTAAAATAATCTGAAGCAACAAGCTGCTTCCAGGCATGAGGTAACTTCAAATATTAGACAAAAAAGAAATCCAGTAGGACCATCATTATCTGGTGAAAAATATGTAAAATATTCAAAATTACGAATGTTGTGTATACTGAGTATCTCATAACTTAAACTGTAGATAAGTAGATTGCCAAACTGTAGGTTCTATTGCCTCGTGCACAATATGGCACTTTTTTTCAGTTTGCAAGATAAGTCCGTGTTCAGAGTCCCTAATACAAAGTCAACCACTAGAGGTCTCAAAAAAATAAGAGTGGCTCAGGCTTTTTCCCATTTGAAAATGCACAAGAAAAAAGCCCAATATTGGGCTAAACTTCTAACCTAACTCAAACAAGACCAGGTCTGTGCAAGTCCAATTCCATTTATCCTAGCCAATAATGGTATAAATAATGCAGCCAACTAACAGAAAAAAAAAGGCAGTCTTTCTCTACATCCAAGGAAATGGATGAAAAGCAAGTTTGCCATCTAAAATAGTAGTGATGGAAGATATGACAAACCTGAGGAACCATGGAAGTCTTCCTGGCCAAAATTGCATCAACTGATACAGATTCTCTGCTGCTTAAGCCAGTATCTGAATTTGTTTTGTTTCTCCTTGAGAGAGCTCCTTTAGACTTGTGAGCTTCTGATGCCTTCTCGCACATCTATAAGCAAAAAGAAAAAGATTAATTCCTAAAATATACTCTATGTAATACAAAAAAGAGAAAATCCCTTGTGCAAACATGTCTGACATGACAACAAATAGTGCAAAATTAAAATAGCATAACTGGAAGACGGCACACGGCAGCAAGGAACTAAAGACCAGATGGGCTGGCAAATTATGATCCAGGCTTCAGGTACCCAGGACTTAATTTAGGTTGCTGTAAGAAACTGAAAATTCATTGAATTGGCACATAAAGATTTATCCAGGCTTTGTTTAATGAATGCTGTGGAGGATCTAAAAGTTGAATACTGAACATGGAAACAGTAAAAAAGCAAAAACAGACCTGAACTAAGGGGTCAAGCAAAGCTAATATGACTGGACCAAAATCAGGCTTCTTTCCAGAAGCTGGAATCATCATGCTGTTATAGGTTTCAATCAACTCAAGCAACAAGGAGACTCCTTCTCTCACAGCCGGTGGTGGGGATAGATCAATAGCAACCAGGGGAGGATACTTCAAAAGCTTGTCCCCACGAGTCTTCAAAATATTAAAGAAAGTCTGTTGAGCAGCATCCTTAAGTTGCCAAAGGGTATTACATAGGGCTGTTTCACTTCCCAGTAAGTCTGAAATCTAAATATGAGACAAACATTATAACATCTGAAAAATAGCAAAACTACATAAATACAACATTAACAGCAGATAGTAACTCACAGTACAACTATAGAACTCCAGTGTATTAGTCAGTTTGTAGGAAACAATGAGACTAGGTTGAGACTGCAAAACTTGCTCAACTCTAATTTTGAATGGTCGGCATGCACCTTCAAAAATTCTATCAAGAATAAAGGTCATGTCAGGTTCTGTTTTTGCAGAATTACTTTCCGAGTTCTTGGAAAAGCTGTGAGCAGTGGACTCCGTATCAAGCACTGAATCTGGATAAAGTAATAGTAGTACAAGTTCTCTTTCTGATGCCAGAGCCTTTGCAAAAAACAAATTATGAACAATTAGCTCGACTAAATACAGAACAAAAAGAAATCCAAAGTAAAGAGAGACGACTCAGACCTGATGGAGCCAACCCAACATATCTCCTACATAGCGCAAAGGATCATGGGCATGCACTTCAATTGGTCTTGGCAAGCCTCCAGGTCCCCCTCGTGTAAGGGCACTTATAAATCGTCTAAACAATGCATGATGCCTCATATTTGCAACCTGAATAATGACTATCAATTTCTGCATCCATAAAATAATTTTAAATTCAGAAGTCCCATACAAGGGCAAATAAGCTGTACCTCTTCAGCACAGTACTTGAAAAGAACAGGCCTTTCTTTCAGGCAACGAATTGCCATCTTCAACAAACCACTGACTTCAGGATTATCATTGTCACCTAGCTTCTTACACTCACCTTGCACCCACCTGAAATGTAAGGAGTCCTTGTACATGACTACAAATAACGAGATGAAGTGCAAACTAGAGGAAATTCACAAGGAAAAATCAGAAGTTATCCATTTAGCTTTCTAGACAAGCAAACGAATAGGATGAGGCAAATGAATACCAGAAAACACATTATACAAACAAACACATCAAGACTAGTTTGATTGGTTTTATATATTCTACTGTGCCAAGTGCCAACTACATCTAGCCATGGCCCAATATTCTATGATGGAGATTATGCCAACAAAGTCTCTCATGTTTTGATGTAGAACAACTATACTTTTATACAATAAAATTGAAGGTGAAGTCAACGTAGAATTCAAACTCCTACTCAGTTTTGCTAGCAAATAATCATATATTGAAAAGTTGATATTGAGTTCTACGATCTTATTATTTACTATTTTGGTTAATTTGATTTTTATATTGGTTCGAATTAGATTTTATTTTTGCGTCTGATTTGTAATAATCCTAACTCAATATGAAATAAAATTTAGATCTTTTATTTAGAATAAATTGTATAGAATTAGTATTAGAATTTAAGTTTTATTCCTACTCTATTCTAACTAAAATTCTAAGTTTATTAGAAAGTTATATATGCAACTTCAAAGTTATAATAGAAAAAAACTTTTTTTATCAATAATATTATATTATCTTGAATTTGTTCCCTTTTTATTTTTCTTGAGATTCAAAGACCTCTTATAACTATAAGATAGTGTTCTTTAGTCAATTAGTATCAGAGTGAGATTGTTTCTAACTCAATTACATTTGTTATAATTGGTAGTAACAACTCTATGGATGTTAATCCTGTAAATTATCAAAATCGCTTTTCGATTAAACAAAATTTTCTTATTTCTATAAGAAGGATAAAGTTTTGAAATGTTTCGAAAACTTTAACTAAACTCATCAAGAGATCATCTAAGAGACTCGTGATCAGACGTTTTGGAGATTCACGTATGAAGCAAATTATGCAAATCAATTATATGTGTCTAATTTGACACAAATAAAATTGAAAGTTTTTTCAATCACAATGAGATTCTAAAATAAAAGTTAAGATGACTAAATTGAAGCCCATAGAATATGCCAAATCTTGATAGGAATAACTTCAATAACAATATGCACAAAAAGGTCATTAAAAGATTAAAACTGGATGAAAATACGACACCTTTTAGAAATAAAGTTTTGCAAAAGAATCATTTATTTTATTTTAAAAGGATATTGCAAATTCTGATATAAATTGCTCAAAAATTCGTGTTCTTATGGATTATGCTACAATTTTTGTTCTATATTAAACCTTATTCTTCTATAATAATAAACACCAAAGAAAAAAATGATAATGAAGAAATAATTTTGAATACATCTCCTGTTAACAAAAAAAGCCCAAATGAAAATCCGTATATACTTATTAAAAGTTCTCAAGAAAATTTTAATTTATAAGAAAAATCATCTACATATATTGAAGATTTCAATTAGATTTGCAAAATTGTTAGCGGTACAAATCACAATATTTATTTTTGAATAAAACCAATTATCTTCTACAGAATTTATTAACAAATATGTAAAAATATCACAAAATTTTTTACCACTTAAGAATAATAAAATAATACATGATTTCAATTATTATCCATCATACTTAAAAGTTTGTTATAATTACTCAAAATATAAAATTGAATATAAAATATTATTGTTCATAAAGACCATCTTAACAGTTCAGCAAAAATACAAGTACTGACTAATAGTAAAAACGAATATAAAGTAACTAAAGACAAGGATCAATTAACTAAAGTATTTCGACAAAGTTTAATTGATCTTCATCATCAAGTTTTATCCTGGAGAGAGTTTGAAAAGAATACAAATGCAATATAAAGACTTCAATATTTGATTTGAAGATAAATTTTTTACAAGTGGAGGGGTCTGATAAAAAACAACTATATCTTTAAACAACAAAATCAAAAATGAAATCAAAGTAAAATTTAGATTCCTATTCGAATTTATCAAAATTGGTACAATTACACTTCAAAGGTCAAAATTTTCCAAACATTCATCCAAATCAAACAAGTAATTATCCATTGAAAAACTGAAATCAAATCCTATAATTTTGTTATTTACTACTTTGGTTTATTACTTTTTTATATTGATCAAAATTAGGATTTACTTCTGAATTTGTAACATTTCTAGCCCAATATAGAATATGATTTTAGATTTTTTACTTAGAATAAATTATGTATAATTAGGATTAGAGTTTAAGTTTTATTTTTATTTTATTTATATAGCTCAAAAGTTGTAATAGAAAAAACTTCTCTATCAATAATATTGTTTTATTTTAGGTTTATTTCCTCTCTATCTTTTTTGTGAATTCAAAGAATTATCATAACTAGAAAACGGTGATCTTTTTCTCCTACCCTTGTGCTTCACTTCCTCACTGTGTCATACTTATAAGAAAGGTTTGATCTTCCCCTACTAATCTATGATCTCTTGACTTATATAAAAGGCTCCTTTTTGCATTTGATTTCTCCATCTACAATTGCAAACTGTTGCCTCATGACTGCATCTTTTTTGATTTGTCTAACAAAAACTTGTTATTTTTTTTACTTCTTTCTTATCTTATCATTCAAATCAACAGTCTTTTCCACAAATGGATAAATTGATGCTATATAATGCTCTTTTCTAGGTATACATTGAATCGGTGCTGATGTTAACAGGAGCCAAAATAATATATGCCTCCAAAATTGTGTAAACAAGAAAATAGACCAATATGCCAATCAGTCGATAGTAGCAAAAAAGTAAATATCATAGATCCTATCCAATGTTCTGCTCATTTTATGCAATAGCCCCAAAAGTTGGCAACTGACGATTAAAACACAAGATCACAGTCAACTGAGCCAGTAAAATCAGTTGATATAAGCAGAAAGTATAGGTTAACTTATGCAATTGTAATGATAGTTTAGCCGCATACACAAGACCAAATACAAAAACCCATTAAATCAGCAATGCTAACTATAGCAAGCTTTGTTTCTAAGTACTTCTATGCCAGCCATCCCCAATAAGAATAATCACTATCAACAGCAGTTTATATAGACAAGATTGTTCTTTTGTTACCCTCAGCAAATACTCGGTTCACCCACAGTAGTAGGTATCAACACAATGCTAAGTTTGATTTATGGCTAATAAAAAATGTAAGCAACACTAAGCTGGTTAATGAGGAATTCACCTGCATAGTCTCTCATAGGCTCCTTCTTGGTATGTAGACATAACATCCATGAGCTCCAAGCCAGCACGCTGTGGAGCATTTTAAGATCAATAGAGAATAATACCCAAATTTGATGTCAAAATTTAATTAATGAAACCTTTCAGCTAGAAAAGTCATATAATGTTCCCATTTTGCATTTTAACAGTCCAACTTTTAAGTACTCTATGCACGATATACATATTGTTAGTACAGTGGCATCGCGTACGAACTTCTTTTTCCCCTTTTCTAGTGATATGAGAAAAGCAATACAAGCATAATACCTGGTGGTGCGTCCTCAGGAGTATTTTGCAGTTGGCATGAATTTCTTGGACATGCAAAAGCGCTTTGAAGAAATTTTCGTTCAACTCTTCTTCTCTTAGTGCATTTATCTGAAATAAAAGCGCAAACAAACAGTTAACCATGATGGCCACATAATGAATTTCAATGAATATAAGAAAGCTGCTACCTCTTCATTGGAAAGCTGGTAATCACGCAGAAAGCACGACACAATTTCTTGCCTTTCTGTCGTAACCTGAAGTTCCTGCTGTAATCTCTCGGTGGTAGTGATGATATCCGCCGTAGTAGCACTACAACTGCTCAATGCCTTGGCAATCCTGCAAAAATTTTGTAGGGATGAGTCTTGAAGAAACGAAACTGGAAGGGAATCAAACAAGCAATTATTGCTTCTCACTGATCGCAGCATTCAGAGAGAGCATTGACTTCCTCCTCAACTCTGTCCAGCGCCTGGAATCACAGACTGAATCAGTACAGCAAGGGCTTTTTTTTGTAAAGAAAATGAGGATGAGAGGGAGAGAGAAAGAGGACCTGCTGGGCGGGGAGGGAGGCGAGGAGGAAGGTGTGGTTGATGGCGAGGGCCCGCTCTTCGATGGAGGACTTGAGGTTGCGACGGGCCTGCGGGGTGTTTTCGCCGTAGAAGGTTGACAGCGCCGCCAGCGAGTCGAGCAGATCGGGGGCGTCGGTCCGCATCTCCAGTACTTTCTTCAGCTTCCGCGACAGCCCCGGCGCTAGCGTCGTTGCCATTCCCCCTTCGATCTTCTCCTCCTTCCTCACCTCAGATCTCTGTCCCTGCCGGTTAGGTCTCTCTTCCTTTCCCCGGCCGGGACGGAAAAATCTGGTAAATAAAAAGAAAGAAAGGAACGGAGACCACGTATACAATACACGTTGAGACTCGGATCTGTTCAATTTGACTGCACCAAGTCGCATATGACCAAGCCTGTTGGTTTTATGGTGTCTCAAATTCAGATTTTTCGAATAGTTTTAATTATATTAGGAAGTTATTTAGTGGACCTAATCTTTATCTAGATTTATTTTCTACTAGAAAACTTAAATTAGTAGAAGTCTTATTTGAGTCAATCTTCTATTTTGACTCAAACATCATTAAGCCGCATCTATAAATACACCATTGATATAAGGGTTTCAATACAGAGTGAGAGAGATATATATAGATTAATACTCTCAATACGTCTTATGACGGTTATGCTACTTAGTCTTTTGTGAGAGTTGGTGATATTGGAGTTTCGTCTCCATCGTTGTAATCTTCTCTTTTTCTTCTCATCAATACAATATCCTCTAGATCGTTTTCCCCACATATATCTCTTGTGTGCTATCTTTTCCTTTTTCTATTCTTCCTCTATATCGTGAATTGTGGTGGACATCGATATTTTCCGCAACAAGTGGCATCAGAGCTTGGTTCAATATGTCTACTACGAAGTTCAATATAGAGAAATTCAATGGAAAGCAAGGATTTCCTATTTGGCAAGCAAGAGTTCGTGCAATTCTTACTCAACAAGGATTGAGAAATACATTGGAGGACGTCAAGCCTGAAGATGTCGCTGAAAGTGTCTGGGAAAACCAGAAGTCTAGTGCACATAGCACAATCATCCTCAGTCTCACCGATGAGGTACTCTATCCATTTCTTGATGAAACATCACCTTCAGAGTTATGAAAAAAATTGGAGAAACAGTATATGAGTAAGTTTATCTCAAATCGAGTTTATTTAAAGCAGAAGCTCTTCAATTTTTGAATGACAGAAGGTACGAATATAGTCGATCATCTTAATGCTTTCAATAAACTTGTCTGTTAATTGTTAAGCATTAATGTTAAAATTGAAGATGAATACAAGGTAATTATTTTATTATCGTCTTTACCTCCTTCTCTTGAGAATCTTAAAATTACTCTCATGTATGGGAAGGATTTGAAATTTGACGATATTTCTCCTGCCCTTCTATCTAATGAATATTTGAAAAAGATTGGAGGTGATGTGTCACACTCAGAAGCATTAATTGTCAGATGTCGTACCAAAGAAAGATCAAGGACAAGTCGTTCTAGATCCAAATTCAAAGAAATAAATTGCAGGTATTGTAAGAAGATGGGACATGCAATTAAAGATTGTTGGAAGCTCAAATTAAAGAAAGAAAGAGAATCTCAATTTAAAGAGCAAGCCAAAGAACATGTGTCAGTTGTTGAAGGAAGTTCTGATGATAATTTGGGTAATGTTCTCTTTATTAGTTCTAATTTTGATCGTTACCATGATATTTGGATTCTTGATTCTGGTTGTTCTTACCACATGTGTCCTAATAAGGATTGGTTTGAAGACTACAAGTCCTATGATGATGGTTTGGTTTTGATGGGTAATAACAATCCATGCAAAACTGTTGGAATTTGAACAATAAAAATTAAGATGTTTGATAATATTATTAGAACTCTTACTGATGTTAGACATGTTCCTAATTTGAAAAAGAATTTGATCTCTTTGGGTGCTTTGGATTCTGCTGGTTATAAGTATTATGTTGAAGGTGGAGTTCTTAAGGTTGCTAAAGGCTCATTGATAGTGTTGAAGGGCCTAAAGTATGGAAATTTGTATGAGTTAGTAGGAAAAACCGTTGCAGATGGAGTAGCAATTTCTCAGGCCTCTTCTTCTGATATGACCCACTTATGGCATATGTGTCTCGATCATATGAGTGAGTAAGGTTTAAGTGAGCTCAACAAAAGAAAATTACTGAAAGGCCTCAACTCATGTAAATTGGATTTCTGCGAGCATTGTCTATGGTAAACAGTCCAAGGTAAAGTTTAACACCGGTATTCATTGCACTAAAGGCTTAATTGATTATATTCATTCTGATGTGTGGTGCTCTCCTATTCCATCAAAATCTGGTGCTCGTTATTTTGTCAGTTTTATTGATGACTTTTTCCAGAAAAGTGTGGATTTATTTTTTGCATCACAAAGCCGAAGTATTTTCTGTTTTCAAACGGTGGAAAACTTCAGTTGAAAAAAGGACTGGTAGAAAAATCAAATACCTCAGAAGTGATAATGGCGGAGAGTACAAATCAACAGAATTTCTCAAATTCTGTGAACATGAAGGCATTAAACGCCACTTTACCATCCCAGGAAAATCTCAACAAAATGGTGTGGCTGAAAGGATGAAAAGAACCTTGTTGGAGAAAGCACGTAGTATGCTCAGTACAGCTAATCTTGATAAAGATTTTTGGGCAGAAGCAATCAAAACAGCATGCTTCATTGTGAATCGCTCTACTCAAATAGCCATTAATTGCAAGACTCCTGAAGAGGTATGAACTGGTCATCCTGCAAATTATTCTTCTTTAAAGATTTTTGTTTGCCCTGCTTATGTGCATGTTGTCAAGTATAAGTTAGATGCACGTTCCAAAAAGTGTATTTTCTTGCGTTATGTCAAAGGCGTCAAAGACTATCATTTGTGGGATCCTACTATTTCAAATGTAATTATTGAAAGAGACATAGTATTTGATGAAAGTGTTATGCTAAAATCTCTCAAGAAAGATCTCAATGATATAATGCAAATGGAGGTGGAGCATGTAGTTCCTTCAGAAGAAGATATTCATGATATGCCCAACTCTCAAGAAAATTCTAAGAATCAAGTTTCTGAAAAGTCTCCACTTCAAAGATCTCAAAGAAAAATAAAGTCACCTGAAAGATATGGTTTTGAAGATATAGTAGCTTTTGCTTTAGTTACTGACAATGATAATCCTTCTTTCTATAAAGAAGCAGTGCAGGATAAGAATTCTTCTCAGTGGCAAGCTGCTATGAATGAAAAGATCGATTCTGTTCAAAAGAACCATACTTGGGATCTGGTGAAATTACCAGAAGATAATGGCAAAGACATCTATTGAATATTCAAATTCAGAGAATAAGATGATTCGAGCCAAAGTGGAGATTGTTGGTTTTATGGTGTCTTGAATCCGGATTTTCCGGATAATCTTAATTATATTAGGAAGTTATTTAGTGTGTCTAATCTTTATCTAAATTTATTTTCTACTAAAAGACTTAAATTAGTAGAAGTCTTATTTGAGTCAGTCTTCTACTTTGACTCAAACATCATTAGGCCACATCTATAAATACACCATTGATGTAAGGATTTCAATACATAGTGAGAGAGATATATATAGATTAATACTCTCAATACGTCTTGTAACGGTTAGGCTACTTAGTCTTTTGTGAGAGTTGGTGATATTGGAGTTTCGTCTTCATCGTTGTAATCTTCTCTTTCTCTTCTCATCAATACAATATCCTCTGGATCGTCTTCCCCACATATATCTCTTGTGTGCTATCTTTTCATCTTTTCTATTCTTCTTCTATATCGTGAATTATGGTGAACATCGATATTTTTCGTAACACAAGCCCACCCGTCTTCTCCTGCTCGGTTTGGACTCTGAAGTTCGGATTCGGACGCACCTCTAGCAATCGCGTAAATCAATATTGGGCAATAGAGAAATCGGTTCACATCACTGGACTGCCGCCGCTGCTGCTCCAAGTTGGTTCACCTGCATGAGAACAGCGTGAGAATGTTCCTTTGACGGAGCTGTCATCCAAATGGAAAGAAGAAAAGAGAGTCAGGATCCTTAAACTGTCATCCATGGATGGGCAGGACAATCTATACGTAGATTGAGGTAAGTGAAATTAGGTTAAATTGGTGAGGGGAAAGAGTCTCTGTCCTCGTTTAGCTCAGAGGAACTCTGAAGCTTTCTCAGCTACAAAAAAGCTTCAAGCAGGTGATCACAGAAGCAGCAACCAAACAGTTGCTCCTGCTGGAAGCATTTGTTTACCTACTTGGAGAAGCCTGACAATCTTCGACCTGAGTCTGATATTCTTGACCGTGAGAAACCCAAACTCAGTGAACTTAGCATTAAATTCGATTTATTTCTGAAGCCAAATCAGAAGCAACATACAACTGGCTATTTCCATTGCAAAAAGCTATCAAGGTGCAGAGGATGAGCCAAGATCTTCCCACGTTTCCATATTGTTTTTGGAGAAAGAGAGAGAAAACCAGGTCTGACAGTTCATCCAAAAAAAATGACAGATGAAACACCAAAGTCACCAATCCACAGGACCTTTACGGCAACACCATACATTTGACCACAATAAAGATCTTCCTATAGATACGTCGGAAACAACTATACATAACTATGACAAATTGATGGGAAAATTCTTTTGCATTAAGCCACGAAGAAATGAAAAGAAAGATGTTATACAGAGACTAGGAAACTCTAGGGAAAGAACCAAAGATTACTACCCCAACAACGACATGCAGTGGATCCTAAGTAACAACATCAATTCCATCAAATTCCACATCTGTCGATGATATTTTTCTTTGCTGAATCAACCGCCGTAAAAGCCATTTGCAATGCTTCCTTTGCAATGTTGTAAATATCCCCTGATGTCGACCCCTGCCTTGCATATTTCACAGCATCACGATACAGCTCATTGTACCTCACGGATTCATCTAATACCAAACCACCTTTAGCATCTCTCGTCCAACGCTTCAATACATAATACTCTGGAATTGTTCGGACATCGATTGTTAAGAAAACTCTCAGTATGTGCCTGCACAGAATACCAGAAGTCTCAAATTTGCAGCAGCTACAACTTGTTCTCTTCTCAGATGAATCATGAGTTACGGTACATGTAGAATTGACATCTTCATCTATTGCAACATTAAATTTACTGACCATTCCTTCCTCAATTTTGTCAACATAGTAGCCCAAAGCTTCGACAAATTCTTCCTGAAATATATCAAAGATGGACCTTGTGTAGATGTCGGCAACTTGTTTTAGCATGTTTGATGGAGTCTTGAAGACTGGCCTTGTAAATTGTGTAGCAAGATCTTCCAAAGCTTCCCTTTCGTACCAACCTGCCATTGCTTGTTCAAATAGATGAAAAAAGACAAGCAAATTTGTCTTTGAGTTGAAATACATCTCAAAGAACTTGTTCAAGTTATCTGGTCTTTGAAATGCTGAGATTTCTGCTGTAAATGTATCTTTAAGGTAGGCTGGTACCCATTTTTGCCGAATGTTGTACAAGAATTGCAGCCATGAGTTCTCTCCCAGGTCATACTTATCAAGGAGAGGTTTCCAAGTTGTTTCAAAAGCTTGAATTGTTTCAGAATTGTTAATGCATCGCCCAAATTCATCTTCAAAGGTGGCACATGCCACATATAAGTTGGATAGTTTTTCCTTACATTTGTTTAGAATGTGCCACCTGCAGAGACAATGGCGAGTCTCAGGGAACATTTTTGAAATTGCCGCTCCCATGGCCTCGCGTAGGTCAGTAATTAGCGACACAGGAGGTCGTCCACACATAGCCATAAGCCAGTTCTCAAAAAGCCAAGCATATGATGTTTCTGTCTCATCTGTAAGCAAGGCACATCCAAAGACTATAGATTGCAGGTGATGGTTCACACCTGTGAACATGAGAAATGGAATCATGTTCTTATTTCCCTTGCAAGACATATCCAGGGTAACAGCATCACCAAAACAATAGTAAGCCATTTTAGCTTTTGCATCGGCCCAGAATAAATTCACCAGGCAATTGTTTTTGTCAAGTTGAAATGCATAAGAGAAAGTGGGATTTTCACTCTGCATCCCCTTGAAATGGTCCAGAAGAGCCTGAGTGTCTTCCATTCCAATTACATACTGCCTGCCCTCCTTTTGGTCAGTCCTAGGCTCTTGATCATTTGATGGTAAGTTACTAAATCCAGGAAGCGGTTCAACAAGCTGAGGCCTTAAATTAGCTGAGGCAGCACACTTTTCATGGTTGATAGTACCACTTTTGGCAAGGACTAAAACTTCACTCTGAGATTGAATATAGTGCACTTTGCTTGAAGCAACAGCAAGCTCATGGGTATGCTCTGTGACAAGCTTAGAAACAACCCATTTGTCAAAGTCTTTTTTAATCACCTCAAACATTGCCTTGCAACCCTCCCTTGTAGGTGTCCGGGACCTCTTTTTCTTGCTTTCATCATAAGTTTCTTCATATGGAGTGAAACCCTCCTTTGTGCATACAAAGCGGCGCATAACAAAGGATTCATCACGCGTTGAACGACGAGAAAGTCTGATACGGACATCAAATCCAACACGACTGGCATAGGCATAATAGAATGTCTGGGCAGCCTCATGAGAAGGAAACTCCATGCCAAGAAATGGTTCTATGCCAGCATATTCCTCAGCTGCAATATACCGGACCCTGCTTGGTGCCTCCACAAGATGGTTATGCTCCTTGACAAGCTTAGTGACAACCCAACGGCCATAGTACTTCTGAATGACCTCAATCATCGCATTACATCCTTCCCTAATAGTCGCACGCTTCCTCTTCTTCTTGCCATTATCAAAAGCTCCCTTCTTTAAATGGAAACCTTCCTTGGAGCACACAAACCGACGCATGATAATAGACTCATCATTCCTAGATCGTCGAGACTTGCTGATACGCACTGAAAACCCCACACGGCTAGCATACGCCATATAGAACAACTTTGCAGACTCTTCAGATTCAAACTCCATGCCAACAAATGGCTCAGGATTTTCCACATTTTGCTGATGAGTTATGAAAATATTGTCTGCATCAGCCAAATGACTAGAAATCTCCAATCCCATGTGGTGCTCCATATTGTCATCATTGAGGTCCACATTGTTATCCCTTGTGGATCCTTCATCTTCACTTGAAGTATACTCCATGAAGTAGAAGGACTGCAAATGGCTAAGCAAGGAGAACATAATCACAATAATGAAGGAGCTCTTTTCCATTAGTAATTGTGAATTTGATGATCAACAATCTAATATATCCAATTACTGCTACCAATTCACGCCAGATTGATTGAAATTTCAAAATGCAGAACGCATCCAAATTGGAACGGCGAAAGAAACCCTAATAGAGGAAGATCTCTACAAAATCAAAAAGCAATGGAGTACCAAGACGTGAAGTCGTAGGAGGAAGACTGGGATGCTGATCTGCTTCTTCCCCTTATTTTGCTTCTCCGATTTGGGTCTGATCGGGAGACAACCGCGCCGGCGCGCAATATTCTTCCGGCACTGGTTTCCCAGCGGTGGCGCGGGGAGATGGAGCGGAAGCGGGGGAGCGGAGGAGGTTGAGGGTTGGATTTTTTGCTTGTCTAGCTCGGAAGAGAAGGAGACGAGGGTGGAGGAGGGCGGAAGAGGAGGAGGGCGACAGGAGAGATTGAGTTGGAGGGAAGGCGGTGGGATTGGTCGTGGCAAGGCACGGAGGAGAGCGCGGAGGAGAGCAAAATGAGAGTGGACAGGTTCAGGGTAAGCCCTTATTTAGCGAATCTTCAAATCTGGGTTTGGTTTAGTCCGGACCAGGGCCGAAACCAAATTGGTTTTGTTTCCTACTTCATACCAGCTCCACGATGGCTTTTAGGGGCTACTTTGCATGTATCACCACATAAATGCTGACCTCACATCAAGTATAGCTTCACAAAATCATATTATCATATTTTTAGCTACAAAACTATAAACAAAAGCAAAGTATGAAACTAGTCGAACATTGAAGATAGATATATTTATGTCTGTCATCATATTCATATTTTCATATTTTAAAAATAAGTATTGACAAGAGTTATATAACAAATTAAACATTACAATTTAAAAAATCATCTATCATATAAAGACTAAATTATTCTCATTTGATTTTTGTTTGAACAATCAGTTTAACAAAACTAAATTCTAAATTTCTAGTTTTGGTATATGAGTGACTTTTATATTAATTTAATAATTATTCAAATTTAAATGATAATAATTTGAACTTTTTATATTAATTTAGTCAAAAAATTAAATGAAATAAGAATTTTTAAAAAAATTTTAATCGATGTAGTTTTTTGTAAATTTATAGTATAAGATTAATAGTTTTTTATTAATAGTGAAAAGTAAATAATTTTTTGTAGATTTATTATAAGACATGTGATTTTTTTGCTTAAAAAATCTAAATTTTAAATAATTTTGTTTATTATTCATTACTAATTTACTATTTGATTGATTTTAAAACAATTGTGTATGCTGTGCATATAATGCAAAATATAGCATTTTATATGTTAAAAGGATAAAATAGGTCATTTTCTGTATAAATACCAAAAGTTCAAAAAAAATAAATTTCTTAATCAATAATAACACAAGTGAGATATACACAAATAAGGCAAAATATAGGGAGGTATGTGTAAGCAATGGAGCATTAGGGGTGTCGACGGGCTTAAGGGTCCGTTAGACTTATGGGCTAAGCTAGCTAAAAACTTATTTAAAATTCATCCAAAATATCTAAAGAACTTTAATGACAACTCATTGAACTTTAAATTTATTTAGAAAAATTATTGGAGGCTTGTTGGGAATTCATTTAGGCTCCACTTTATTACTAGAATATGTTAATTTTTTTTAGATATCACTTTAATATGTCATTAGAAAATAATAGATATTGGCAGGTTTTAATGGGCTTTAATGGGCCTAACGGAGCTTAACGGGCTGAAATCTAAACCGTTTAATATAAAAGTTAGCGGAGCTGAATGCTCCAATTTGGTGGGATTTTAGTAAAAGCCTATATTTGCTCACTTTTGAACCCTATATTTGCACTAGAATCTATGAAAATGTTTTTGTGTGGCTGTGATTAGGATCTATGTTTATTTTTGTGAAAAAAATTCAAAAAAATGTATTGTCTTGTCCAACTGTTTGAAAGCTTGATTAGTTAGGAATATGTTAACATTTGATTAGGCCTAACAATATATGACTTCACACGTTAATCTGATCTAAAACAATTAAATTTAGATAAATTATAATCTTGTTTAGGTTGTAATTACATAAATGAGCCAACTTACATAATCTGTTTTATGAACCAATTAACTCATTTATTTTATCAGTTTAATGCATTAATATATTTAAATGTTGATCCAACCCGATCCAAACCCTTTTTTTTTTTAAAAAAAAAAAAACTTAGATCCTTTCCTTATTATGTCAATTTAGGTTGAATTGAGTTGCATTGAGTCGGGTCACCATGTAACCCATTTAATTAAACGGGTTCAATTGCGACATGTTGGTTGATCGGTTTAAAACTTAGATTTAGAAGTTTAATTTATTTATTAAACGGATAAGATTCAAATTAATCCGTTTAGTGAAATATCATGAGTCTGACTCAACCCATCAATCCAAATTGTGAATGGTTAAAGGATTTTGAGAAGAAACTTGGAAACAACAAATTAATTAAAGTTTAGTTCTGATAAGTTTTTAGGTTATTGTGAATTTATTATTTTCAACAAACCTAAACTTTTATTGTTAATTGTCTTAATAATTGTCAGAAATATTCTAAAGTAATAAATCTATCTAATACAAGATAAAAACAAAAGAAAAGGAATAATTTTATTTAATAACTTTGGATTACATGATTTAAATAAGGACATAACTTTCATTTACAACTTAAGGTATTTTAACTCATAACATAAGAAAATAATATGTAATGAAAAAGTATTGAGAAGACTTCATGCACGTTGTTGGCCCAATCTAGTGTGCTTGACCAAGTACGATGTGATAGATGGACTCGTTGGGCTTGATTTGATTGGATTAGATGTTTGGTTTGATATTAGAAGAATATTAATAATATTACTTGATTTTAAGATATTAATTATTGTTTTGACTTATATCAGTTGACTTGATTTGGATATAAAATATCATTAACAACTTTTTACTTATTGTCAATTGATTCTTTTTGCCTTTGATCTAAACTTGGAATTTGACTGATTGTTTGATTGTATACAAATTTACCTTAATTTAGTTTGGTTGAAAGAGAGCATTAACAGCTTTAACTTATGTTGACCATTCTTATTTGAAATTGATTTAATTTGAACCTTATTTAAGTCTTTGATTCAAGTTTAGATTTGATTGTAGTTCAACTTTAATTTATTTTTAACTCGGTTTAATTCAGATTTAGTTTTGATTTAATTTGAATTTGACTTAACTCCATATTGGTTTTAGTTGAAGTTTGATTATGTTTCAACTTTTATTCCATTTACACTTGGTTTTAACTTGCTTTGGAGATTGAATTCCAATTTTAATTCAATCCACTTTGCATATTAAATTTTCTTCATTTAATTCACTTTAGGTATCCAGCTCGAGCTTTGACATATCCTGCCTAGGGTTTAAGTTTAACTCTTAATTGGATACTTATCGGATTTGAATTCAACCCTTATCGTATCCTAACAAGGTTTGGGTTTCAATTTTGACCCTTATTTGATTCAAAATGAGTTTAAAGTTTGATCCTTATTAAATTTTTATTGGATCTTTATTTGATTTGGATTTAACCCCTTATTAGATTTTTAATGGATTTAGGTTTAATACTTATTAGGTTTGGGTTTAATCTTTATTGGGTTTAGGTTTCACCCTCATTGGATTTTAATTGGATTTGATCCTAATTGGGTTCAAGTTCAATCTCTCACTGAATCCTAAATCGAGTTCAAGTTTAATCCTTATTGAGTTTGGATTCCCTTAAATTGAGTGGTAGTCGACATTTTGAAAAATTGTTTAGATCAAGTGGCAGTTGAGATTCCCAAAAAGCTTTTTAGGCCGAGTGAAGGTTGGGACTCCAAAAAATTTACTTAGGCTGGGGGGCAGTTGAAGCCCTAAAAGATTCTCTAAAATCAAGAAATACACTCAACTCGATTTGCAAATTGAAACAATCTAAATATTTTAATTTTTTAAACAAAATTCCTTCAGCTTTTTTTTTCTTTTTTTCTCTCCTTTCATACAACTTTCATATATACATTTTTTATATTTTTTTTTCCTATTTTTCACAGTTGGCGGCCCCACTCTTTATGTTAGGGTAAATTTACGGAAAATCACCTTTTTTTAGTATTTAAAAAATCACTTATCTTATATTATAAGTTTACAAAAAATACCTCGATTAAAATATTCAAAAAAATTATTTTATTTTAATTTTATTACTTTAATTAATATAAAATATTAAATTATTCTGGTTTAATTTTAATTCGTATCATTATTAAATTAATATAAAAAGCTACTTGTCTTATCTCAATTTCTATGAAGGACTGGTTATCTCATTTTATTAAATTAGAAATTTAGAATTCAAATTTATCAAATCGGGTGTTTAGTGATTGTGAACAATTGTCCAAACCAAAATTAAATAAAAGTAATTTAGCGTTTTATATTAATTTAATTAATTAAATTATTCATTGAAAACTTTAATCAATATAATTTTTTATATTTATAATATAAGATGAGTGATCTTTTATTAATAAAAAAATAAATAATTTTCCGTAAATTTATCATGACTCCCATGATTTCACAACTATAAAATCTAATTTATTTTATTTTATTTTTCTTCCTTACTTTTTATCTTTCTCCTTTCTTCCTCACTTATTTTTTCTTTTTCTTTTCCTCTCATCAAATGCCTAACCCTGGCCCAAAGTGCAGTTGGGCGGAGGCTGTTGGAGGCGGCGAGTTTAGGTGCAGGCAAACTGAGGTGTAATTGGGGGGAGGAGTAGTTGTGGTTGTGTGGCGATGCGGGAGCTCGATCGAAACTGGCAAGTTCGACCGGAAGTTCCGACCGAGGTGTGACAGGGTTCCAATCGGAATTGGCATTGCAACGGTCAAACCTGGCATGTGGCAGCGGTAGAGATCAGCTGACAAAGTGGGGGTGGAGGTGGCGGAGGCAACAAGGGATGCCTTGGGAGCTCTAGCCAGGAACGATTCCAACAGGGTTGCAACAAGGTTCTGGCTTGGAGCTCCGATTGGAATCTAGCTAGTGTGAGGGATTGCACTGGGGTGGTGTAGCGATAGAGCCGGGCAACAAATGCACGAGAAGCAATAGGAGATCTTACAAAGGAGAAAGTAAAACAAGAAGGAAGTGCAGGGAAAGAGAAGAGAAGAGAAAAAAAAAGAAGATATGTTCACTTACTCCTTTTTTTGGTTCCTCTTCTTCTCCAGCTTTTGGTTCTTCTCTGACTCTCCTCTGCTTACTCTCCGACTTCTAATTTTTCCTGACTCCTTTTTTCTCTCTTTGCAAACATGTTTTATAGACGTTGGGAGATTAATCAAAATCATATTGATCTCTTTTTTAAAAAAATTTTCAATGATTGTGGATAGATAGGATTGTTTTGATTTCGATATGGATGAGTTTGTTTCAATCAATGCATATGTTCTGAACAAAATCGTAGAGATTTCGTGGTTCTAGCGTTTCGTGAAATCACGGATTTTAGGGGTTATTTGTAAAATTTTTTTTTAAAATAGCGATTTGTAATTTTAAAAAAATCATGGGTTTTTATATAAATAACTAACAAGGGCATATATGTACAATTTTAAAGCTTGCAGGATCTTTTTGTAAAGATAAATTTGTAAATTAATAGAATTTGGATTTGGTTACAAATTAAGACTTATTGAAGGGTTACTTGTAAATTTGTGAAATGTCGATTTTTTTATTTGCAATATTTATTCTATTGAGTGTTTATTTGCAAAGTAGAGACACGCACTGAGAAACTCCTCAGGGATCTATTCATAAATATGAATTTGTTAAGTGGCTTATTTGCAAACCCTATAATTTATAGGGGCCTATTCGTAATTTTGAAGTTCTCTTGGGAGTTACTTGTAAATTTTGGTTTTTTTTTATTTTTTTTCACTTGGACCTGGTCAGATTTTGGGGCCAATTTAATTTCAACTTAGGCCAGCTCAGTTTAAACTTAATTCAAGTCAATTTGATCCCGATTCAGGTACAATCTACAACAGAATTCAGTCAAATTCATATTGACAAAACACGATGTAAACAGTCGGATTTGCATCTGATAGCATGACAATGCAAACTACTCTCTTTATTATGATTTGTGATGCTCATCTACTCTCGTCTTTGGACCTACAGTACTGATGTCATTTCATCAGCTTTTGAGGGGCAGTCTGCAGTAAGTAGGCAGAGAATGGTGTACAAAGCCATAGGAGAAGAGCTTCAGAAAACAGTTCATGCTATTGATCAAATGACCACCAGAACCCCTACAGAAGTTGCGGAAAATCAATAAGACATATGGCGACTCAATGTAACTCACGCTATTGTATGTTGAAACTTGAAGCATATGCCTTTACTTTTTACTTTCTGATCAAGATGAATGTAGCGGTTTAATGCAACAAAATGTGCAGTGCAACTGCCAAGTTGCAGTTTACTTTTTCTGCAAATTTCTTTTTCCCTGCGATAGTTCCATTATTCCAGTTATTTATTGTATGGATGAAACTAAACTGTTTTTGGTTTTATTTATTTTTGCCTCTTGGCTACATTGGCTATCACCAGCAGTACAAAACATTCAGATTTCAGAGCCCGCCCAGAAGATGTGATTTGCTTGGTATTCGAGAGACGACAATTTCTCTATCATAGGAGGCAGTCTTCCAGAGTGTCGAAGTCACTCATCATCAAAGTCATCTGGCTAGAGTGTTTTCCACTGAGAACATCAATGAGGAATGCATGTCAATGTGCTTGTTATCTCGTGGTACTCTGTTCTGCTTTTACATCCAACATGCACAGTCTATTCGCTATTTGTTTTGATCTTCTTTTAAAAAATAACATATGGTATGCTATCATTTTATTCTCATCAATGGGTGAAATAATGTCACCGCCCGAATCGAAAATTTAGAGAGTTGACGCATAATAACATTGTATACTTATAAGGTCGATGCTCTATAAATCTTCATAGACATATAAAACCATATTTAATCACACTTATACAAAAATAATATCTCACAAATAAAATTAATAATTTCTCAAAATTCACGAAAGTAAGTCTTAAATTATAAACTTACAAATTTATATAAATCTTAATTGAACTAAAATACACCACCTCTGATTAATTAATAAATCTCATTTGATTAGATTTTTTAATACTGACTAAATTTCAATGTGCAAACAAATAAGTTATTCGTATTAAAATATACATATAATAGATTTTAAAAACTAAATTTTACACAAATTGTAAAATCATATAATCATAAAATACAATATAATCAAAGCATAATATATTGGACTAGATAATATAATTATCTTATTAAATTCGAAATTTCAAAACACATTCACTTTCTTATTCAAAGCATATTTTACTTTCCAGTATCAACTATAATCACACATTTAATTCAATAACACAGGTCACACACATAATGTCTAAAATCATATTATATCACAAAGTGTCATACTAAACCTTTGTGCCTAGTTCACATCACAGAATCGGAACTGATCCCTTATAAATATATATACATATTGGCGTAATCATGATTTTTTCTTACAGAAGGGATCATATCAAAAATTAAAGTATAGATATACTAAGAGATATTTAACAAAAACTTCCTCTCGTCTTTATATAATTTTATAACAAAATAAATAACTATAACTTATTTTCACAAATTTTTTAAAATAAAATTTTTATTTTATTTTTAAAATACATATAATATTAATCTTGCATTCAATAAATTACTTATCACATAATACAATATTATTAAAAATCATAAACCTCTAAAATAATTTGTATACACGAACATAGGATGAAGTAACTTATTTGTTTACTTCAATTATGATAGTATAATTTTTATTGATTCTCCGAAAAATTGTCTAAAATTTTCAACTTCATCTTTCTTGAAATTTTTTTATACTTTTCTCTGCATACAATTACACTTGTATAATTTTTTAACTAAAAAAATCTTAATCTTTTTATAATATAAAATATTACTTTTGCATAAAATCCCAACGAAAATAAATCATATCAACTAGATAAATTCCAAATCTAACTAAAATACTATTTGGGCTAGATATCACATACTCCCCATCCTTCAAAAATTTAATCATCAAATTTAAAATATTTAAATTAATAATCAAATATTAAATTTAATTTTAAATCTTAAGTATAAATCCATCATAATTCCGTTGCGCTACTCTAATATAATATTAATGACAATTCTTAAATCCTCAAAAATTATTTAAATTTTAAGCAAAATTTATCGTAATATTTTAATTCAAGTTATATAATCTCTAGATACTTTCCATATAGATCAAGTTAATAAACCATACTTTCTTCAATTTTGATTCCAAATAACTTATAGGATAATCAGAAATCTTAAGGAATACTAAATAATTAACACTAAAAAAATTTTAGCCTACTAAATCCTTAATATATACATTGAAGAACATTTAAAATTCAATTTTACAACTTAGAGCTCTGATACTATTAAATTATTACACCCCGAACTAAAAATTTAGGAAATTGGCGCGTGACAATATCGTATGTTTATGAGGTCAACCCCCTATAAACACACTTATACAAGAATAATATCTTAAAAATAAAATTAATAATTTCTCAAAATATATGAGAGTAAATATTAAATTATAAACTTACAAATTTACACAAATTTTAATTAAACTAAAATATAACACCTCTAATTAGCTAGAAAATCTCACTTGATTAGATCCTTCAATACTGATTAAATTTCAATCTGCAAACAAATAAGTCATCTATGTTAATATATATATATAATTTAGATTCTAAAAACTAAATTTCACATATAGTTCAAAATTATATAATCATAAAACACAACAAAATCAAAGTATAATATATTAGACTAGATAACATAATTATCTTATCAAATTTAGAATTTCGAAACACATACTTTCTTATTCAAAACATATTTTACTTTTCAATATCAATTATGATCATACACTTAACTCAGTGACATGAGTTATACATATAATATGTAAAGCCAAATCACATCACAAAGTATCATACTTAAACTCTGTGACTAGGTCACATTATAGAATTGGAATCAATCCCTCACAAACACATATACATGTAGATATAGTTAGAATTTTCTCTTACTGATAGGACCACATTACAAAATCAGAATATAAATATATTATTAGATAGTTAAAAAATTTCTCTCATTTTATATAATTTTATAACAAAATAAATAACTATAACTTAGTTTCATAAGTTAAAATTTTTATTTTATTTTTAATATATATATAATATCTATCTTATATTCAACAAATTACTTATTATATAATATAATAATATCAAAAATCATAAACATCCAAAATAATATACATACACTAATATTGGATGATGTGATTCATTTACTTACTTCAATCATTATAAGATAACCTTTATTGATTCTCCAAATTATTTTTCAAAATTTTTGACTTTATTTTCCTCAGAATATCTTTATATTTTTTTCTACACACAACTATTATTTGTATAATCCTTCAACTATAAAAATTCTAATCTTTTTATAATATAAAAGATCACTTTTGCATAAAAATCCCAACTAAAATAAATCATATCAACTAAATAAAATCCAAATTTAAGTAAAATTCTATTTAGACTGGATATCACATACTCCCCACTTTTTAAAAATTTGATCTCCAAGTTTGAAATATCTAAATTAATAATCAAATATTAAATTTAATTCTGAATATTAAGTATAAATCTATCATAATTCTATTGCGCTACTTTGATATAATATTAATGATAATTCTTAAATCCTCAAAATTTATTCGAATTTCAAGCAAAATTTATCGTAATATTTTAATTGAAGTCATATAGTCTCAAGATATTTTTCATATAGATCAAGCTAATAAACCATACTCTCTTTAACTTTAATTCCAAATTACTTATAAGATAATCAGAAGTCTTAATGAATATCAAATAATTAACTCTCAAAAAAAGTTTAGCCTACCAAATTCTTAATATATACATTGAAGGACATTTGAAATTCAATTTTATAACCTAGAGCTTTAATACCATTAAGAACCAAAAATTTGGAGAATTGGTGCATGATAACGCTGTATACTTACGAGTTCGACACCCTATAAACCTCCATAAACGTACAAAATCATACTTAAATGCACTTATTCAAGAATAATATCTCACAAATAAAATTAATAATTTCTCACATGAGAGTAAATCTTAAATTATAAACTTACAAATTTACATAAATCTTAATTGAACTAAAATATAACACCTCTAATTCACTAGTAAATCTCACTTGGCTAGATCATTTAATGCTAACTAAACTTCAATCTGCAAGCAAATGAGCCATCCGTATTAAAATATGCATATAATTTAGATTCTAAAAACTAAATTTCATATATATTCTAAAATCATATAGTCATAAAATATAACATAATCAAAGTATGATATATTAAACTAAATAATAAAATTATCTTATCAAATTCAGAATTTTGAAACACAATCGGTTTCTTATTCAAAAATATATTTTACTTTCCAGTATTAATTATGATCACACAATGAACTCAATGACACGGATCACATACATAATACATAAAATCAAGTCATATCATAAAGTGTCATACTTAACCCTCGTAACTATGTTACATTATAGAATCGAAAATTGATTCTTTACAAACACATATATATATCAACATAGTTAGAATTTTTCTTACTAACAGCGTCATATCATAAAATCATAGTATAGATGTAATAAAAAATATTTAACAAAAAATTCATCTCATCTTTATATAATTTTATAACAAAATAAATAACTATAACTTAGTTTCAAAAGTTTTTAAAAATAGAATTTTTATTTTATTTTTAAAATACATATAATATTGATTTTGTATTTAACAAATTACTTATCACATAATACAATAATATCAAAAATCATAAATATTCAAATAATTTATATACACTAAAATAGAATTAAATGACTCATTTACTTATTTCAATCATGATTCTTCAAATAATTTTTCAAAATTTTCAGCATCATCTTTCTCGAAATATCTTTAGATCTTTCTCTACATACAGTTGTCATTTGTGTAGTCCTTCAACTACAAAAATCCCAACCCTTTTATAATATAAAAAATCACTTTTGCATAAAAATCTCAACTAAAATAAATCATATCAACTAGATAAAATTCAAATCTAACTAAAACTCTATTTAGGTTAGATATCACATATTCCTCACCTTTGAAATATATAAATTAATAATTAAATATTAAATTCAATTCTAAACCTTAAGTATAAATCCATCATAATTCTGCTGTGCTACTTTGATATTATATTAATGACAATTCTTAAATCCTCAAAAATCATTTGAATTTCAAGCAAAATTTACCCTAATATTTCTATTGAAGCTATATAGTCTCAAGATATTTTTTATATAAATCAAGCTAATAAATCATAGTTTTCTTTAATTTTGATTCCAAATTACTTATAGGATAATCAGAAGTTCTAAGGAGCACCAAATAATTAATTTTCAAAAAATTTTAGCCTACCAAATCCTTAATATATACATTGAAGGACATTTGAAATTTAATTTTACAATCTAGAACTCTGATACCATTAAATTATCACGTCTCAAACCAAAAATTTGGGGAATTAGTGCATGACAACGTCATATGCTTATGAAGTTGATGCCCTATAAACCTCCATAAGCATACAAGATCATATTTAGACACACTTATAAAAGAATAAAATCTCACAAATAAAATTAATAATTTTTCAAAATACATAAAAATAATTATTAAATTCTAATCTTATAAATTTGTATAAATCTTAATTAAACTTAAATATAACATCTCTAATTAACTAGTAAATCTCACTTAGTTAGATTCTTTAATACTGACTAAACTTCAATCTAAAAGCAAATGAGTCATCTGTATTAATATATATATAATTTAGATTATAAAAGTTAAATTTTATATATATTCTAAAATTATATAATCATAAAATATAACATAATCAAAGCATAATATATTGGCCTAGATAATAGAATTATCTTATTAAATTCAGAATTTTGAAATACATTCACTTTTTTATTCAGAACATATTTTAGTCTTTAGTATCAATTATGGTTAGACACTTAATCCAGTAACACGGGTTATACACATAATATTTAAACCCAGGTCACATCAAAAAGTGTCACACTTAACTCTATGGCTAGATCACATCACAAAATTAGAACTGATTTTTCACAAACACATGTACATATTGATATGGTCAAAAATTTTCTTCACCGATAGGGTTACATCACAAAATTAGGATATAAATATACTAGGAGATAGTTAATAAAAACTTCCTCTGGTCCTTATATAATTTTATAACAAAATAAATAAATATAATTTAACTTCAAAAATTTTCAAAAAAAATTTATTTTATTTTTAAAATACATATAATATCAATTTTTTATTCAACAAATTATTTATCACATAATATAATAATATGAAAAATTATAAACATCCAAAATAATTTATCTACACTAACATATAATGGTGTGACTCATTTGCTTAACTTAATCATAATCGCATAATTTTTATTGATTCTTCAAATAATTTTCTAAAATTATTAATTTCATCTTTTTAAAAATATCTTTAGATCTCTTTTTTTATATACAGCCGTTACTCATGTAATCTTTCAATTAGAAAAATTCTAATCTTTTTATAATATAAAAAATTACTTTTGCATAAAACTCTAACTAAAATAAATAATCTCAATTAGATAAAAGTCCAAATCTAATTAAAACTCTATGTAGACTGAATAACACATATAATTAGTAGCTCCGAAAGGATAATGAAGTAAACAAAGAATGAGTTCCATTATTTAGGGAAAGTGTTTCTTCCATTCCTTGTTTGGCTTCGGATATGTGATTAATCTTTATCGATAATTGTTAATCACTTCTCCCTTGCGTTTATCTTCTCTAGCATGTGCACCGCGGTTGTCAATTTGACATGGGCTTGAATGTTAATATATATGATTAATTAGCAATAATAAATAATGGATGGATTTTAGATCAGGTTCTTTCAAGTGCAAGTGATGGGTCCGAAACGTGTGTTACGTTGCATGGCCATGATGTAACCGCTCACTACTCGTGTAATCGTCCATTACTCAAGCCCACTATCCATGATCCAACAACCACCCCATATTTATAAGCAGCAATCACCTATTATTGAGTAATTAGGACCTAAGGATAAATTAATTTTTGTTTCTTATAGAAAGCTAACAAATCATCCCCTATTAAATCTTCTTGTTAGAATTTGGACTATAAATCATGTACATTTATGCATAAGGACATGTAGACGTACATGTATTGCATGAAATTATTATGTATATATTTCTATTATATGGTATAAGGACCCAATTGAGGTGATCTATTTAATTTAGGGTCTTTGTCATCTAAAATACAAGTGTGGTGGCTAAATTGTAAATGTGTAGAATTCCTGGGTTTAATTGTTAATTATTGATGGACTAATTAACAATTAACCCATTAAGATTTATGGGTATGGTTAACCCATTAAGATTTATGGGTGTGGTCCCTGACTGTGGAATTTAGTATATAAAGGAAAAGGGATTGAGAAACCCTGGACATCCATCAGTCATCAAATTCCAAACAGTCAGAAGACCTCCTCCCAAAACCTAACTCCTCCAGCGCCGCCATCTTTTCCCTAAGTACCGCCTCCGGTGACTTCGCCTTCTTCGCAGCCGGAGCGCAGTGGACTTGCTCGGGTTTCAGGCTTCTTTAATCTACCCAATGGAATCAGGTACGCTTCCGTGTTCTTCATTTTTCTCACAGATCTGACATGAATATTTCTGGATTATCAATGACATGTTCCTTGAATTTTTTACAATTGGCATCAGAGCCAGTTTTCATGTTGGGTTTTTGAGAATAGAAAAATTATTGCTAGACTTAAAAAAAAAAAAAAAAAAAAAACTCCATCTTCTCCCACGATCGTCCGCTGTGCTCCGGCGGCCGGCAGCGGAGGCGGCGGCATGCGGTTCGGCAGCGTGCGGCGCTCATGCCAGCGGGCGTCGTGCGTAGGCAGCACGGACCCGTCGGGAGCGGCCGGTGGCTTGCGCACGACCGCGTAGGCCTGGGTCCGCTGGCATGCTGCTGTGCAGGCGGCTCGGGCTGCGACGGCGTGCGGGTCCGCTGGCATGCTGCTGCGCAGGCAGCTCGGGCTGCGGCGGCGTGCGGGTCCGCTGGCATGCTGCTGCGCAGGCGGCTCGGGTTACGGCGGCGCCTGCTTCGGCCCGACAGCACAGGGTGACGACGTCGGAGGCAGTGGCCAGGCGGCAGCCGTGGGCCAGCGGAGACGGCGGCGTGGCAGCGAGGCGGCCGGACGGCGTAATGGCCTAGTGGCGGCGGCGGCGGCAATAGCAGATTAGGGTTTGAGGATGGAGAAGATCATTAGTTTTGGTTTTGGTTTAATTTAAAGTTGGTTTTGGTTTAAGTTTAGTTTTAATTGATTATGGTTTTGGTTTAATTCAAATGATGGATTCAGTTACTAATATTTTTAATTTAATTTGGTTCAAGCAATACGTTGCCAAAGTAATCTCTATTGTGTAGATTGAATTAAACTAAAAATATTAGGAAGGCATTACATGCTTGAAGTTTCATGCGGGTAATAACCGGCCCAAAGGAAGGTTATTATTTGGCCGAAATTAAAGCAGACATTACATGCTTGAAGTTTCATGCGGGTAACAACCGGCCCAAAGGAAGGTTATTATTTGGCCGAAATTAAAGCATATTTGTGGTAATAAATATGTGACAATTATTTGGTTTTATCCATGTGGGTAATAAGTCGGTCCAAAGAAAGGTTTATTATTTGACAAGACTTTATTGTCAATATTTGATTGCCACACCAAGAGTACCACTTGCAAATTGAATTTTGTCAAAAGACTTAATTTCAATGTTGTGCTAGGTATCTTGAGATGAGATTTAATTTCTTTTTGTGAGCTGATTGTGTTTTGAATTTTTGTTCTCTTTCAGTTGACTTTGTGAATGCTTCTGCTGTCACTGCCAATATCAATGGCATTCCAGTGCTCAATGGGAGCAATTTTAAGACTTGAAAAAATAAGGTATTTATAGTCTTGGGATGTATGGAACTTGACCTAGCATTGAGGTAGCCACGTCCTGCACCTCTTACAGATGAAAGCTCTGCTAATGATAGGAGAGCTTTCGAGAGGTGGGAACGCTCTAACCGTTTGAGTCTTATGATAATGAAAAATGCTATCCCAGAGACGTTTTTGGACACTATGTCTGAGGAGACTGATGCTAAAAGGTTCCTTGAAACCCAAGAAAAGCGCTATATGAAAAGCGATAAGGCGGAAACAAGTGTAGCCTTAAGAAAACTTGTTTCCATGAGGTATAAGGGTAACGGGAACATAAGGGAGTATATTCTCGAATTGTTTAATCTTGTAGGGAAATTAAAAATACTAAAATTAGAGCTTTCGGAAGACTTGCTCATTTATTTAGTATTGATTTCTCTTCCTCCATAATTCAGTCAATTTAAAGTGAGCTATAATTGTCAGAAGGAGAAATGGACAATGAATGAGCTCATTTCTCATTTAGTGCAAGAGGAAGACAGGATGAAACACAATAAAACCGAGAGTGCTCATTTGGCATCATCTTCTTACGGAAAAGGCAAGAAGAGAAAAACTAAAGATGTTGCGGTGAAGGAACTGCAAAAGAAGCAGAAAAATACGTCCGAGGGACATAAGGAAAAGAAATGCTTCTTTTGCAAGGACTCTTCCCATTTTAAGAAAGATTGTGCCAAATTTCACGCTTGGCGAGTGAAGAAAGGTACATCTTTTGCTCTTGTTAATTCAGAAGTTAATTTAGTTTCAGTACCTAGATATATTTGGTGGTTGGATTCAGCTACCACAACTCACATAAGTATATCTATGCAGGGTTGCCTGAACTCCTGACAGCCAAATGATGACGAGAAGTACATCTATATGGGGGCTGGAAAAGGGGTTGAAGTTGTGGGCATTGGGACTTTCGGTTGTTATTACGTACTGATTTTTATTTAGAATTAAATAACACATTTATTGTACCGTCTTTTAGACGGAATTTGATATCAATTTCTATTTTGGACAAAGAAGGATTTGTTTGTTCATTTGGTAATAGAAAATGCGATATCTATTTTAATTCTGTGTTGTATGGAACCAGTCATTTAACTGATAATGACAACCTTTATTTGCTTCATATAGAAAGTTCATACAGTGAGTCCCATAATACTGAAACAAAAGGCACTAAACGCAAATTTTCAAATGAAAATTCCTTTAAATTATGGCATAAGCGTTTGGGTCATATCTCTAAAAGGAGAATTGACAGACTTGTGTCAGAAGGAATTCTTGAAAAACTTGATGATTCATATCATAATATTTGTGTTGAGTGTATAAAGGAAAAACTACAAATAAGAGCAAAGTAGGAGCTGAGAGAGCTAAGGAAGTCTTAGACTTGATACATACAGATATTTGTGGACCGTTCCCTACAGCTTCTTGGAATGGTCAACAATATTTTATCACATTCATAGATGATTACTCTCGATATGGCTACCTATATTTAATTCATGAGAAATCACAAGCATTGGATGTTTTTAAGTTGTTCAAAGCCGAAGTTGAAAACCAACATGGTATATCAATTAAGGTTATAAGATCTGATCGTGGTGGTGAATACTACGGAAGGTACGACGGATCAGGTGAACAACGTCCAGGTCCATTTGCTAGATTTCTTAGTGAGTGTGGGATCGTTCCTCAATACACCATGCCGGGTTCTCCGAACATGAATGGTGTAGCTGAGAGACGAAATAGAACCCTTAAGGATATGGTACGAAGTATGATTTGTCGTACAACTTTACCTCACTCACTATGGGGAGATGCATTAAAGACCGCAATGTATATTCTCAATAGAGTTCCTACAAAAGCTGCTAACAAAACCCCTTATGAGTTATGGACGGGTAAGAAACCTGTATTAAAGCACTTACGAGTTTGGGGATGTCCAGCTGAAGCAAGGCCTTATAAGCCAAATGAAAAGAAACTGGATGCAAGAACTGTTAGTAGTTATTTTGTAGGATATGCTGAAAGATCACGGGGATTTAAATTCTACGATCCTAAAACAAGAACATTTTTTGAGACGGGAAATGCTCGGTTCTTTGAGGATGTTGAGTTTGGGGGGGAAGATAATGTTAAAGGTTTTGTGTTTGAGGAGGAGTTGGAAAATATTCCTTTTCCTGCAGTAGTTGTTGATCATGATCAAGCTTTCATTCCTAACATGATTCAACAACATCCGGTACAAATCCAAGACAATGCTGAACTTCCAACTCATCAAGATCATCCAGTTATTCCTCAATCCATTATACATGAGGAAAATGTGGATCAAACTCAACATACTCAAATTCAAGAAGAGCCTGTGCCTTTAAGAAGATCCACTAGAGAAAGGAGAAAAGCAATTTCAGATGATTATGTTGTTTTTCTTCAGGAACATAATAATAACATTGGCTTAGAGGGAGAGGATCCACTCACCTTCCATGAAGCAGTCAATGGTTCCAACTCTCAAAAGTGGATTAATGCCATGGGTGAGGAAATGCAATCCATGAAAGATAATGACGTTTGGGATCTTGTTTCATTGCCTAAAGGTGTGAAACCTATTGGTTGTAAATGGATTTTTAAAACCAAAAGGGATTCACAAGGTAATGTAGAAAGATATAAAGCTCGTCTTGTCGCCAAAGGATTCACCCAAAAGGAAGGCATTGACTATAACGAGACTTTCTCTCCAGTTTCTTCGAAAGACTCTTTTAGGATCATCATGGCACTTGTAGCGCATTTTGATCTTGAGTTACATCAGATGGATGTAAAGACCGCTTTTCTTAATGGAGACATTGAGGAAACAATTTATATGTTACAACCGGAGGGGTTGGATTCCAACGAATCTAGCCAATTGGTTTGTAAACTTAAGAAATCCATCTATGGGCTTAAGCAAGCTTCCCGTCAATGGTATCAAAAGTTTCATCAGGTTGTTCTCTCATTTGGGTTTAAAGTGAACCCTGTTGAATATTGTGTATACCATAAGTTCAGTGGGAGTAGATTTGTTTTCTTAATCTTATATGTGGATGATATTTTGCTTGCTAGTAGTGATGTAGAACTGCTTCGAGAAACCAAGAAATTTCTTTCGGAACAATTTAAAATGAAAGATCTTGGTGAAGCATCCTTCGTATTAGGGATCCAAATTCATCGTGATCGTTCACGAGGAGTTTTAGGATTATCACAGAAGGGTTACATCGAAAGTCTATTAAAACGATTTAGCATGCAAAATTGCAGGCCACATGATACCCCCGTATCTAAAGGAGATAAATTTAGTTTGAACCAGTGTCCCAAAACTGATATTGATTCCAAGTTTATGGAAAATATTCCTTACGCATCAGTGGTAGGGAGCTTTATGTATGCGTAGGTTTGCACTCGTCCGGACCTCACATATATTGTTGGAATGCTTGGTAGATATCAAGCTAATCCAGGAAGAGAACATTGGGTAGCAGCCAAAAGAGTCTTCAGATATTTACAAAGCGCAAAGGATTTAATGCTCACATATAGGAAGTCGGATAGACTTGACATCATTGGGTTTTCTGATTCCGATTTTGCTGGATGCCAAGACAGTCGTAAATCAACATCTGGCTATCTTTTTCTGCTAGCTGGAGGTGCAGTTTCATGGAAGAGTGTCAAACAAACACTCGTTACATCTTCCACTATGGAGGCTGAATTTGTAGCTTGTCATGAGGCATCTAATCAAGCTATGTGGCTGCGAAACTTTGTTTCAGGACTGCAAATAGTTAATGGTATTGAAAGGCCACTTAAGTTGCACTGTGACAGTAGAGCAGCAGTCTTGTACTCAAATAACAACAGGAGCTCTTCAAAATCTAAGCATATAGATATTAAGTTCCTTGTTGTGAAGGAAAGAATTCAGAGTGGGTTCATTAGTATTGAGCATGTGGGAACAAACTATATGATTGCAGATCCACTCACTAAGGCATTAGCACCCAAGGCCTTTCATGATCATGTTACAAATATGGGTGTTGTTGCATTTGATGCCATTTGATTTAGTGGGAGTTTGTATTTTTATTTATGCTTGGTACTGTACTTAATGTCATGACATTAATAAATTATTTAGTTATTTTCAGTTTTCATTGTTTACTCTGAATTTTGATGTCATTTGGTTAAAGTTGGACTAGTTGGAAATAGGCATGTGCAGATCACATTACATGTAATTTCCATGCTACACATCCACACTTGATTTATGTCATTTAGTTAAATTGATGCATGAGATTAATGTGGGTTTAGTTGCAAACAATAGCAACGACTGCCTCTTTAGTCCTTGTGTTAGTGAGACTAATGGACGGAATCGGTTTAGATGACTTTTCTAGTTGTGTACACATTAAAGATGTAGAGATGTATATGCAATAGAAGTTATATATACATGGTTATATATAGTCCAAGTGAGAGATTGTTAGAATTTGAACTATAAATCATGTACATTTATACATAAGGACATGTAGACGTACATGTATTGCATGAAATTATTGTGTATATATTTTTATTATATGGTATAAGGACCCAATTGAGGTGATCTATTTAATTTAGGGTCTTTGTCATCTAAAATACAAGTGTGGTGGCTAAATTGTAAATGTGTAGAATTCCTGGAGTTTAATTATTAATTATTGATGGACTAATTAACAATTAACCAATTAAGATTTATGGGTATGGTTAACCCATTAAGATTTATGGGTGTGGTCCCTGACTGTGAAATTTAGTATATAAAGGAAAAGGGATTGAGAAACCCTGGACATCCATCAGTCATCAAATTCAAACAGTCAGAAAACCTCCTCCCAAAACCTAACTCCTCCAGCGCCGCCATCTTCTCCCTAAGTACCGCCTCCGGTGACTTCGCCTTCTTCGCAGCCGGAGCGCAGTGGACTTGCTCGGATTTCAGGCTTCTTTAATCTACCCAATGGAATCAGGTACGCTTCCGTGTTCTTCATTTTTCTCAAAGATCTGACATGAATGTTTCTGGATTATCAATGACATGTTCCTTGAATTTCTTACACTTCTCGGATAGAGAACTTGTTTGAAAGTGAAAAGAGTCAGGAAACGATCATTGTAAATGCTTGCAGAGTGGCGAGAAGCTTCAGGATGATCACCATCAAGATTCGAGGTAGGTTATGTTTATTTTCGTCCATTCTCTTCTCACCTCTATTTCTAAAATAATTTTATATCGAATAATTTATAAATTTAGTGACTCTCATGATACTTAGGAGGAGGAGAATAACCTATATTTAAACAAAACTCAATAGAGACTAGATATGTTAAAATTTTGAGATATTATATCGATGTAGGTATCTTTTTGTGAATAAGAGAATTAGAGTGCTATATTTGCAAAATCTTTATCTCCCTCTCCACAGAGCAGTGAGTGCTACTCATCACTGGCCGGTGATGATTCCGAAGCGAGACAGGCGCAATTGTGCGCCACGGGCTGCAAACTGTAGTTGCGTGTGGTGGATTGCGCGTGACTTAGCACGATGGTGCGGGTTCGATGATGACAAGGGCGTGGCGGTGCGACCTAGCAGCAGTAGTGGCCTGGCAGTGATTGCCACCTGGTGACAGTGATGGTGAATTAGGGTTAGAGTTTGATGATTTGAGTTGAGGAAGAAGAAGAAAATGGGTTTAAGTTTAGTTTAGAATTGGTTTTGGTTTTGGTTCTGTTTTGGAGTTGGTTTGGGTTGGGCTTTGGGTCAATTGAGTAAGTTAGGATGTAAGTTGTTTAGATCAAATCAAGTAATCTAGATTTATAATTTGATGAAATTAGATTAAAAATTTAACTAGTAGCCGGTTGGACACCTACAGGACTTGTTGATCCTAAATTAGATAAATCATTTTGATTTGTTGAATTTAATCTTGAATTTATAGAATTTATTATGGACTTGAATTAAATTTGATTAGAAGTTAAATTGGAGGAACGTAGTAAATTTAACTAACTTTGTTTGGTTGAATTGAGTGATAAATTAGTTTAGATTTAGGATAATTGATTAATAATTATAATGAGACTTGGTTGGGATATTTAGATTTTACTAAGGGTGAATTTATAAATTGAAGTAAGAAAACTTGATGAAATGACATGGGAAGGTATGATGGATTCATTAATATTAAAATTGAAGGATGGCTGGAGATTTAATTGTAATTTATTTGAATGGAAAATCGACTGGACCGATTATGATTTAGAAATTTGAAGGATTAATTTATGAATTGAATTGTGTTTAGGACTTATGTGAAAAATTTACTATAAAGATTAAATTTAGAATTATTAAGGACCTTTATGATAAATTATTAGATGGATGACTGAAGATGATAATCTGAAAATTTTGAGGTTTATAATATAAATTGACTGAAGTTATTTACCTTGATGACTGAGTTATAATTTGGAATGATATAGGGGGTTTTCTATAAAAATTTCCTTTACCGACTTTCTATAAAACAAAATAAAAGATATTTTATAATTGAGGGGCTAAATTATATAAATATATTTAAATAGTTATAACTCCCTCATTTGAACTCCGATTTTTATGATTTAGCAGTCGTTGGATTTGATTTTTCATGCCGATTCTATTGGTGATCTCAAATTCTTCTTTAGACAATATTTTTTAACTGATTTAGTCTAATTTTTTATCAAGTCGATTTTTTTCTGTCGTTTGGTAATCTCAATTCAATATTTATTATGATTGAGCCTTTGGTATATTGAGGGACATATACAGTAGGATTTTATTTGACTAGTACCGGTTGGTGATTTCCTATTTCGGTAAGGAATTAGCAAGACTGTCAAACGTGACAATAGCCGGTCTTCTGAGTTTTAGGGGACGTGATCCGTTGTGTGAGTAGACGGGATTACCACTTCATCAACAGTTGAGAGTGCAATGTAATACGACTCTACTTGATAGGGGATCTAATCACACCCCTAGACTGATTTACGCGTATATTGATTTGACCTTGCCTGGTGGAAGGTGCAACCATTTCCGTAATATTAGTAGGGGAGTCCATAGTTACTGTTTGTAACTATTGACTATCGCAGATATGATATTTTTGTTAATTCATTTCTTACTGTGGATATTAGTTTATCTAACCATTGTTATCTATTATTGATGTTACTGTTTTTAATTTTATTATTACCTTCCATATATTAACATCTTCTCCTGTCTGGAGGAGGTAATTCTTTACTAAGCATTCTTGGCTTACTCCTTGATTGTCCTCATCCACACGTGAGTAGCCGATAGACACAAATGACAACAGTAGCAGTACATATACGCCTGATTATATTTTGAACTACTTTATTTGTAGATTATTTTATTTTCTTGTATGAGAAATTATTGTGAGAAATTTAGGTATTTTCTGTTAGATCATTTTTCTTTAAATTATCTAAATTATATTTGTATTAATAAATAAATTTTAATTATATATATATTTTATATATTTTATATATTTTATATATATTGTTTATTTTATATTATGGTTCAATCCATGACAATAAGAATGTTACGGATGACATTTTGTCTAAGGTGAAAGAACGGATACTATGTCTAGACCCCTATCTCATCACAGCTGTTTGGCAAGGCTACGATGTCTGTGAAAACTCCCAGCCCATCCAGAACAGAGACTCGATTATAAATGCGTCCGACCTGATTTTCTCTTGCCCAGGATTCCCTTCTATGTGTGGCACAGAACTAGGATACCACACTAAGATGCTTCTTCACTGCCAGGTATGTGTTAGAAATCCATCCTAAACTACAGGCCTTCCACTTATAAACTGATTGTGACTCAACGGAACTATCGCAGAAAGAACCCAATGTACTGTTACTGCAATTCTGATGGGATGCAGAAAGTGAGGTGCCAATAGTAGCTAAACGAGTGTCTATCGTTTGGTCTTGTCGTTACACATACAAATCACTGAGCATGGGCTGAAGCATTACACTAGACTTTCATTTATTTATTCTTTGAACAAAAGAAAACAAAAAGAACAGCAATTTCTTGTGCTTCTCTCTTTCCGTGTTATTGCATCTGCAAATGAATTTCCTGTTCTGTATATTCTTGAATGCCTGTACTAACGACTTCTCGCTCGACAGGGAGCTTTTCCTCCCACACACACGAGTCGTTGAGTCTTGTATCTAGTGCGTTTGGCTTCCTTCTGCCTATTTGACGAGTTGCAATTACTTTTAATTGCAAAACCTGCTTTCTTATCTAGCTATAAAGGTATACTTCAGAATCTATACTCTACAAAGGTCGTCCTTCGCCTGTGGCTTCATGTTTTGAGGGAGAACTTGATGGGCAATCCATGCATAGGAAGCGCGAAAGGACTAAACTGGATTCCACTCTCTGATTCCGACAAGGACCACCTGAAATCAACAGAACAAGCATATCAGGAACGAATTTATCTGCCAATGCATCCTGTTGGGAAAAGAAAAGTTCGTTGTAGGAGGTTACCTGTATTTGGTGGTGAGGTGATGGAGAAGGACTAGCATCTCCAGCTTGGCGAGCTCGTTTCCGGGGCACGAGTGGGCTCCATTTCCAAAGGGCATGTAGGTGCTTGGCTTCGGAGATTTCTGCATCCAGTTCAGAGTTTAAGAGCAAGGAAGGCACTGCTTTTTTATGTCTTGATTGAATCAGAGCATCAGAGGACGGGAGTGATTTACAGCAATCTCACCTCAAATCTGGAGGGATCAAATTTCTCAGGGTCCGGGAAGTTGTCTGCGCTGTGATGTATGCTTCTGAAAAGTGGCAATACTTTCCATCCCTTTGGTATCAGAAACTCTGCCATAGCCACAACAGCAAAGAGAAAACAGTTCAGACTAGTACAGAAAAACCCGAGCCGTTACCAAATCAGTGAACTAAAATAGAAGCACACCAACCTCCGAACTCGACATCTTCCACAGCTTCTCTGAAAGTGAAAGTCAGGATGGAGGCGACTCTCATCGTTTCTTGAATCACCCTCGAAGTCATGGGCATCTCTCTGGTATCAGCCCAAGTTAAGGACTTCTCTTCATCGTCCTCCGACTTATCTTTCCTCCCAATGATTTCCTCTTGCTCTTCCTGCACAATCCGCCGGCAGTGCATATAAATTTCAATGATTTTCTTTAGAAATGCGAACAAGAAGAGAAAAACCATGATAGGAAAAGGTTCTTACGGTGACTTCTTGTAAGATGCTCGGGTTCTCTCCAAGGTACTTGAGAATCCAAGTGAGCACACTAGCAGTAGTATCTCTGGCAGCGAAAATGACACCGATGATGTTGTCGGCGATCTGTTCATCGGTGAGAGCTTCTTTGTCCTCCATGAAGGAGCCGAGCAAGTCGCTGGCTTCGACCTTCCTCTGCCTCCTGGACGAGAGAATCCTCGCGACGATCTGACCCAGCTGCTTCCTGGCCTTCATTGCCTTGTGGAAGAGTGTCCCAGGGAGATTGATGGGCATGGAGTTGTAGCCCTTCTCCAGAGTATAGTAGCATTGCTTCAGCTCGTCTATGCAAGCAATCTCATCCTTGCCGAATATTGATAGCAGTGCCACATTGAAAGCATACTGCAAACAACGAAATCAAAATCCCAACGTCAGACAGTTAGTATTGCAATAAAAATATTACATTATAGACGCATTAAAATCAGTTATAGGTACATCCAATTTCAAACCATAAAACAAGATTTGACTTGACAGTAATTTCACTTAGATTGTAAAATTGAAAAAACAGGATAAAAACAGATAAAAGAGAGAGAGAAAATAGCAGTTCTTACAGACTTCATTTCCTGGAAGGAATTGATGGTGCGGCCATCCCAGGAATGGAGAGTGCGGAGAGCAACGGTTTCGATGTGTGGAACGGTGTTGCGGATGGCTTCGGGCATGAATGCCCGCAGGACGAGCCTCCTGAGCCGCGCATGGTACTCCCCCTGCTGGAAGAAGATGGCTTGCCGCCCCAGCATCCTCTCCTTGCTCGCGGGGAACGTCGGCTTGAACAGCTTCGCCTTGGTCACTAGCACCATCTTGGCCGCCTCGGGGCTGGACACCATCACGCAGGGACACCCCAGAATGTTTGTCTTGAAGATGGGCCCGTACCTCTTCTGTTTGAGGGCGAAGAAGGTGATCGGGTTCTTGGAGTACAGCTGAAAGGTTTCCCCGATGTATGGCCATCCCATGGAACCCGGCGGAAGAGGAAGCTTATTCTTTCTACTAGAAGTGATTCCGGCGAAGGCCCATGAGAAAAGAGAGCAGATAAGGTAGACGAGGGATGGGAGGATTAGGATAGAAATGATTGCACTGACCATTGTGGAAGTGGAAGAATCCATTGCCAGAAGAAGAGAAGAGGTGATGAATGGTGAGGATGGAGAAGAAGGGAGGGTTATATATATTTATAATGGGTGGAAAGAGAGATACAGCTCGATTGACGCACCCACGGGAATCTGTTACAGCTCACAGCCCTACAACAATTCCGATATACTGAACGAACATCACCAACACGGCTGCCTTTTATGAAGGATTCGTGAAAGAGCCAAGAAAGTGAGGGGTACAGCCAAGGAGAGAGAGAGAGATCACCAACACGGCTGCCTTTTACGAAGGATTCATGAAAGAGCCAAGAAAGCGAGGGCTACAGCCAAGGAGATAGAGAGAGAGAGAGCGCGCTGACAGTCGGGGAAGGATGGTGATGTGGCACGTATAGAGGGGGGTTGACCACGTGGCGATGTCCTACTCGTGGGGCATGGATGGGGGAGATGTGACTCGACTTCTGATTTCAAGGAGGAGGTGCTGCTAAAGGCTATTTTTCTTCATTAAGATAATACAAATTGTCATTAAAGGGGCTGTTTCCAGTTTACTGGTTTTGAACATCGCGGGAGGCTCCAAGATTGCCGGCTCTTTCCATAGCGGTAGTTGATGTAGCTGGCCAGGAATCAATCATCTCGGTCTCGTTTGGTTTAAAACTAAAAAACCGAAACAATTTAATTTTAGAATAATTTTTTAAATTTAATTTTAATTTGAATTAAGATTATTTATTTTGATTAAAAAACAAAATTATATCCAACCAAATGCTATCTCATGTATTTGGTCCATACTCCTGCGGACTGTTTTAAGCTATTTCTCAGTATTATTAGTAAAATTAGTAATGACAAGGATTTGTCTCGTCAATTATCAAAGTTTGCAGCAACTCAAAATGGAGGAGGGAGAATGGTTCAAAAATGGAGACTGCGTGGCCATTTGCCAGAGGAGAAGAAAATTCCACGGCACTCCGAAGAGGCGACCGCGGCCATGAATCAAATCTTGGAATTGTAGGTGAGGGAAGCAGCCATTTAATCTGCAGACAGCCACGCGGCGCAACGCCATTCCAGACAGCTCATTGCGTTTAACACCGTGGGGTTCTAAGCAGATCTTGATTAATTGCGCACTCTGATTCCGTTCTGCTTTCTCCGAAACCACACACAAAGTCCATGGATATCTTGCCAAATGCCACGTCTCTTGCCATCATTCATTTTGACAACATAAAAACCCACATTACATTTCTGTCTAAAACCGATCGATTCAAAGTTGAACAGCCATGGATATCTTGGTTTGATCTGTGAACTCCAAGCTTGGAATTTTAGGCTACAAACAATATTAGTGACTGCAATCATCAACAATATTATCAGAAACATCCACCTCAGGAGACAAGTGAATCATGCTTAGAGTAAAATAACGTTGTGCGCGTTGTCGTGCAAGCTAGTAGTCCACTTTTTAGCATCTGATTGGTCCACGACATCCGAACGGCGAAGAACACGAGCATCTATATGTTTTTTAAGTTTTATAGGCATTTTCGTTCCGTGATTTGCCTCCCCATTTGGCGAAGAAAATGAGCAATTGAACAAGTCTCGATGTTTCTGTTGAGTTCCTGCTCGTTGCTTTTGACGGAGAGGAGGCCGTAATATTATCCGGAAATAATAAACAAAAATAAAGAAAAAAATTACAAATGAGAAGACGTGCATGGGACACGTATGGGGAGATGCGATCTCGTGCACAAGTGTACGGAAGATCTCGGTTGCCGCAGCCAGCACGGCTGCCGGCTCCACCTTGCTGCTGCAATCCTGCATGCTTGCCCTTATTTGCTTCCACCTCGTGCTTCACCCTCGTGTGCTCTTACATTTGTCCAGGCTCTCCTACCTAGTTGGACAACGGCCAAATTGGACCCAACTTGGTATTCCTATGATATCATATATGGTTGCTTGAGTCTGGAACTGATAATATTTGTTGGGACTGCTCCAATCTAACGACTTGGCATGACATAATACGTTGAAAACCCAAACTTTCTCCCTTCTTCTCTTGATTAAAAACACAAGAGGAGTTACATGAAATTGGTAGTATATATTGACCAAAAAGCAATCTTTGAATGACTTGTTTTATCGATTTTGCATGCCGCATTTATCACATGCATATTGAGCATGAGGAGAAGCTAACCATGCATATGGTTTGAGCTTTAGAAAATACACCACGGTGGAAAGGCTATAAACGGAGTAGTCGGAGAGCAAGGTGCAGCACAAACAAAGCAAGTGCAGAGGAACAAAGAGCACAGAGGGTGCAGAAACAGAGAGAGAGAGAGAGTACTAAGGATTATTATGCCCTCTGATTTTTTTAATTGCTAAAAGATTTTCTACGAAAATATTGTACATACTATTATTTTATTATTTTATTTATTTCGTGATGTGCCAACGCCGAACAGGGACAACAACGTGTTATCCGGAGAAGACAATTGCGCGCTTTGATTTCTCGATAACTAGAAATAGGAAATCCTTCCACTGCATTTCAATCCACTTGTGGCCGGCGCGTGGCCGTTTGCGGCAACCGCAGGGTAACCGGAAAAGACATGGACCGCTGTACACCTAAAAGGAGGCCTTGGTCAGTACGCGTATTCCGTATTCCGACGCGTGTAACCGGTCCAGATTGTCAGGCTGGCTGTGTCATCCGACGGTTAATCTTGTCGGCCTCTGCTGCTAGAATTCGCGGCTAGCGTGGTTTTGTCCAATGGCTGGGGCGCTGTACTTGATTGATTCTCTCTCAAGAGTCACACACGCCGCTTTAGCGGACGGAATATCGTATGAGTTGGTTTCTTCTTGAGCCTGTCCGTCCATCAATTGACTGTTTCTATGAGTGGATAAATGAGGAATTAACATGTCGGCCGCGAAGATTGATGCCATGAACATTGCCTTGTGAACTAGTTGTTTGACTGGGCCCCAAGATTTATGCCATGGAGTCGACTGTCGGAACGGAATGAGGTTCTGTGCTGTGGCCCATCCCAAGCACTGTTCCATGTAGTTCATTGCCATGGTAGGAGACCATAGATGCCTTGACCCAACCATTTCCAACCATTTCGTTTTCGGTTTGTGCCAGTGTGAGATGCTGTGGTGGTGGGTGCGCGCATCACTTTCTTGCCAGCCTGACTCCAAGGCACATTTTGTTTCCTTCCCCATGGTACATGCTGCCCCTTTCGCCCGCCATTTATTTTTTTGTAATGTCGACAGTGGCTCCGAGTAGAGAAAAAGATACAAGGAGGGGGAGCCACTCCGCCCGTTCGTGAACGCACAGTTGTAAAAGCCATTAGATTATGAGCAAACACGCACGAGAAAAACTAATCAATCATAGGTTTTGGTAAGCTACTTTTGCGATGCAGAACTTGACCAATGAACGGCCGTCCTCCGTATTTTTCTTATCGAAGAGTGCACTTGGCACACTCATCGTCGATTCATCGGATGCTCGACTACTGCGCCACCCTGGCTTCCGCATCATCTTCATTATGGTCTGTCTACTTCCAATCTGCGAGTCTAAAGATCATCAATCTGTGCACCCCGTGATGAACCCAGTAGGCAGCAGCTGCTGGATTCCTCTTATTTCAATCTGGTTCATTGCAAGAAGCCAGTTCCTGGTATCCAATCAAGCACTACAAAGAAAGTTGTTAATCCTTCTACTCATCACTATGCATGGTAACTTTTTCTCGAGTGTCAGAAACAGTGTATTATTTCAAAACACCAAAGCTGATTGGGTGATGGCTGCAGAGCCAGGTGTCACAGTAGGACCTCCAAAGCTGAGTCGGAGTAAATTTCAATGTCTTTCTGCAGCGACGCAATGGTCCCATTGTATTTGAGAAATCACAGTCTCATCAATTTATTGGTCCCAAAAGCAATCGAACTTGTTCGATCTCAAAAAGGAGCGGATGTTGGCATTAAATCTTTCAAGATTTCCACTGTCAAGCCCTCTACTTCTGGACTTGGCATCTCCCTGGAATGAATGGACCACAAATGCTGCTGCTTCATTCATACAAACTTTTGATTGTTAATGTGCTAAAGCAAAACCATTAAGTAAAAATAATCATACCACTTGTTAAAAATCCAATTATCTCAAAACCTTAAACTAAATGAATATAAATTACGCCCAATATTATAACAAAAAACTTCCTTTCACATCTCCAATTTCGACTTTCCAATTGATTGATTAGCAGGAACACTTGACCTATGCGTCCATTCCACGTGCCTAAGCACAATAGTTAATTTTTCTAGATTAGCTCATAAAACAGGGTTTGACAGTAGCAAGAGTTTGACGAGTTCCTATGAACTCATTGTCTAATGTCGTCTTCTTCTTATATGACAGTAACACAATCCTATGCATCTATTGTGAGAACTTTTTGACTTCGTGTTTCGCCGCTGACTTTGAATGCAGACGATTCTCAAAAGAAAATATGATTTCCCAAGAGGCAAAAATTCGGCATAGATCCAAAATATCGAAGAACTTTCCTTGTTTGAGTTTTCAACTAGGTATTATGCCAAGACACTAAGGTTCTTTTTGGTAAAAAATTAAGAATATGACTAATTGAGTAGTAAAAATTAACTGATTTAAGTAGTCAAACGTCTGTTAATTAAGTTAGAGCTCTTCAAAGTTCTCTCTTTATGAACACTATTAATCTTCCTTTATATCTATGATTGTCTAAAAAGTAACTATTGTTTCGATACACAATCTGTTAAACACAATTAGAAGGCTTGCCATCGAACTGAGCTTGACGACCTCCCGAACTGGATCAACCAAACCTCGGGAAGGTTGGCGATAAATTGAGCTCCACAACATCCTGAAGTGGATCAACTGAAGCTCACGGAGTACAGTGACAAACTGAGTCCCACGACCTTCGGAAGGAGGACCGACTGAACTTCACAAATCTCCCGACCAACTGAACTCCTTTCAACAAACTCAATCTTAACCTGCACGAGTTTCTTCTTTCCTACTCTATAACTTGATGTGTTTGCATTTGAAGTTTGCACTGTCCAAGATCTGGTCCCCATGAATTGAACGAGATGGCTCACTCCATCTCCCACTGGAGGATAATTGGACGCCTGGCACTCCTATAACACCAAGGTGAAAATACTAAAATACTATGATTATAACCTTGTTATAGGCCGCAGCATATGGCTTACCACTTGGATATTCAAGGACAAAAATATATAATATTTGTTATATCACGATTTATTTAATATTTTGAAATAAGATAATCAGAGGATTAGGATAAAAATAATATTATTGAATGGTTATAATGAGATATTTTAATGAATATGCTAGATTCATTTTTAACCTTTCAGAAATTGGTTACTTTAAACTATATTAGGTAACTTAAATAGCATATAATTCTGACGATTGTTTCACAACAGCGGAGAAGGCCATAGATTATGATAAGATTGAGATTGAATTAAGGTAGGTGACTCTCACCTTGTATTGAGACCCGCGTTTGTTGATATTTTTCTTTAATAATATTTTATTTTGATCTCTTTCCATAAAGTCTATGATAAGAAAATTATAGGCAACTACTAACATATATATAGATGATAATTACACTAAAACTTAGGGTAGATGCTTCTTGATTTTTTTTGGAATTTATATTCTTGCATTAGGAAAGGACTTAATTGTAATGATATTTGTATCAAAAGAATTTATTTGTGATAAAATAATTCACCTTAAGTACCTTTAGCTAAGTATAACTTTTGGGAGGGGTTTTATGAAAAATCCTGATCTTCCTCACCTCAAGCCACAGCAACCCGGTAGGGAATGGGTTGGGGTGGTCGGTGGCTCGTTAGCGCAGCGTGCGGGGCGCGTCGGCAGGCCGGTGAGGCGTGTGGCGGTTAGCCGGCGAGGCGCACGAAAACGCGGGATGCGCCTGTGACAACGCGTAGACTGTGAGGCGCAACATCGCAGCCCGGGCTGTGCGGATCTCGACGAAGGCTCTACGGCAAGAGGACTGGCCGGCGTGCAAGGCAGGTCATGGTAGTGGCGCGACAGCGGCGACAGCGCGGCGATGGCAGCGTGTGGGAGGTTATGGTTAGGGTTTTGGTAGAGGAGATGAAGTAGATGATGGGTTTTGACTTTTGAGTTTGTTTGGGTTTTGGTTTTATTTTAGTTTTGGTTTTTTTTGGCTTTTAGTTTGGTTTGGGTTGGTTTAAGTTTTGGTTGGATGGGTTGGTTCTAGTTTCGGTTTTGGTTTGGTCTAATTTGGTTTTGGGTTTGATTTAGGTTTAGTGTGCTTCTAGATTTGATTTCTAGGAAGGGTGTTTCTGTAAATTATATAACTATTTAAATTATTATATATGAGGGTTTTTCTGTAAGATATCAAATTAAGATAATTTTATGTGGCTAAATTGTTGATATTATAGTTAATTATATTTTGAGGTGTTTTCTGTCAGTTGCCAATCTAAAGTACAACTAATCTCCTGTTTACTCTTAATTAACTATAATTGAGGACCTATTTATAATTTATATTTTTATTTTAAAATAATTTTCTCATTTCAACTCCAAATTTAGTAGTTCACGATAAGTTAGATTTATTTTTTTAATAGAACTTGTTGTGAGTTTAAAATATCCAAATCAGTCTTTTATCATTTCAATTGTGGTTAAATAATTACTTTGAATGTTGTAGAGTGGTTAAATAATTACTTTGAATGTTGTAGCTTTCCTCTAATTGTTCATTTTATTGATCACAATTATAAAGGGATTAATTTGAGGGGATTTATATTGAATCAACCTATCCCAAGTAATAGATAGACCAGTACTAATGGGTGAGATTTCCTTATAGGATTAGTTGGGTTATTAAACATAGTGACTATCGATTTCTGGGGATATAGGAGATGTGTTCACCGTGACGAGTGAGCACCTCTCATCATTATGTGGGGAGTGCAGGGATACGGCTCTCTGTGGGATTTTGAGAGTACGTCCATCTCAGAATGATTTGTATTCCTTGAGACGATCCATTGTTACATTTTGCTCTAGGATAATCATTTTTGTAGAATATGCATTTCTCTCCTATATACACTGTTGGTTGGATGTTAATCGGTGGAAATTAGTTGTTGATTCCAAATGATAGTTATTAGTTGTTTGTGGATTTTATTATTACTAATTCTCCTTCTCGATTAGTTGTCAGTTGTTATTGATGTTGATACTCCTTTTTATTTGTTATTTTTATATGAGTGATGTCTCCTGATCGTTGATACTCTCTTTGAGATTCAGTAGTGTTTTAAATTTTTTCCGATCATAATTATTACTAGTAAGCTTATTCATTCTATGATTTGGGAGTAGCGAGTCCACCTACTAAGCGTGTTGATCGACGCTAAAGCACAATTCATTGCATTGTGAAGAGGAGAAGTGCTTTGTCAAGAATGAAATTTTGTTATAATTTAAGATACAATAAAATTTATTTGTAATGGATGTTATTTTAGTAGTATTATTTGGATTTTATTGGAGTTACATTAAATATTGTTTTGCTTGCATATTACCGTTATATGGTGTTATGATTTTTGCAGGATGTTGGTTCACGTTCCATTATGGGTCAGCCCAGAGATGGGTGGTATCGGGAATGACAATATTCATAGTCGAAGTACGAAATCCTAGTCAGCGTATTCTATATTTTTTTTTCCTAAATTTTTTTTCTTTTTTTTGGCTTCTATTATTACAGAACTAACTCAAATATTAGAGTAGTTGTCATTGAGGAGTCCCAATGATCTCTCTCATCATCTAGTCTATCTTACAAAATGGCGGCCAAGCAAAGATGAACTGAAATGGTTCAATCTCCAACCAAAACCGAAGTTTCATTCCTTCATAGTTTTAGAACACTTGATTGAACCAGGCCCAGAGTATAGCAGATCAGATGCAGCATATCACAATTAGGGTTGGACCTCTTCCTACTATTTTATGCTTTATTTTGAACTTATTTTGGTAATGTTGCACCGCATTTTGTATTGATGGATTTATGCCTTTTTTTGGGGCTTTAGAAGCATAATTATAAAGTTTTATTTTTCAGCTTTGTATATATTGTTTGCCATTGGTTTTGATCCAAGAATCTTTTTAAGATCACAATCCATTAGGTCTTTCTTTTGTGGATCTTAAAAAAAAAATATGAAAAAATTTACTAAAAGTTCTTCGGCAACGATCGCTCCAATGCCCAGATCAGTTGAGATTATAATAAAACAACATACAAAAGAAATTGGACAATTTAGTATATATAATTATTGAAGATAATTTAGTATGTTTGAAATTTCGTGATCTCAATTAGAATATCTATCGAATTTTATATAACCAATACTGAATCTCTTATAATAGTATTTGATAGATAAAATTTCCGTTAATTTTTTTTAAAATACTCGACCTTCTATTTGTTGACCGTGATATCCGATGCTAATAATTTAGTTCAGTATAAACCTTAACAAAATCGATCAAATTGTTATCGCCAAGCTGGTCAAGTCGTAGGAGCCTCAGTCAAAAACCAAGTGAACATCCTTAGTGGCCGTGATGGCTTATTCACCAGGAGCAAAGTTTCGGACATTTGATTCGGTGTATTATCGGTATCTATTAAAGAATACTATGTATTATTTTTTTTTATTTTGTAAAATTATAAATGATAAATCTCAGTCGTTTAAAAAAAAAAAAAATTTGTTTTAGCTGATAAGGGTCATGGGCCGATGGACTCAAAGAATCAATGCGATTCGCTCCCGGCCCGTAAGACGGCCATCAAGTCTTAACGATAATGGGCCTAAGAATTCACTGGTGTTGTTATTAACCTTCATGTTGCTGCGACGGGGTTATTTTTATTACGAGTGATTATATATCTGCCTTTAAATCTGACCGTTGATTTAAGTTTTATTAAAAATTTTTAATAAAAATTATCTGTCTCATAATGAATTTACAAAAAATTACTTAATTTATGACTTATTAGTAAAAATAACTCGTTTTATAATATAAATTTATAAAAAAATCGATCAAAATATTTAAATAATACTTTATTTTAATTCGGTTTTATTAATTAAATTAATTTAAAAAATATATTATTTTTATTTGATTTGATTCAAATAACTATTAAATTAATATAAAAATGCTTCTCTTATTTTTATTTTTATGAAGGATTAAATATTCGATTTTATGAAACTGAGAATTCAAAATTTATTTTTGTCATGTTAATTGTTTAATGATTGTACATCGATTATCTGAATCAAAATTTTAAAAAAATAATAATTTAATTTTTTTATATTAATTAAATTAAAATATAATATTTTTTTAAATATTTTAATTGAGATAGTTTTTTATAAATTTATAATATAAGACGAACAATTATTTATTAATGACTATAATATAGGTGATTTTTTATAAATTAATTATAAAATCTGTGATTTCTTGGTAGAATTTTTCTATGTATTCATAGGATAATCTTTATTCTTAGATTTCAAGAAAATGTTTATGGCACTTGTTGCAATGTAAATGTTTTAGCTTCAAATTGCAGATCTCTGTGTTATCCAAGTTGTATGCTTGCCATTATTTTCTTCATTTTTTTATTAGCACTGATGTGGCAAGTGGGACCGATGTAGTGAGCGTTGGATAAAAGAACAAGATAGGTTTCCGTTGAAAGGATTCGATTTTGGTCTACTCCGCAATAATTTGACTTAAATTTTAATTTCAAATTTAATAAATTATAATATTTAAATTTATATATCATTTATATACATATTTTTTTGTCTTAGCCGAAAAAAGCTTTATCTCAGGTCTTGGAGACCCGAGTTCAAACGCTCCTCTCTTCATTTTATTTTTTTTCATATTTTTAAGCAATTTTTTTATCCAAAAAAATTACATATTTAATATTTTTAAAAAATATGTCTATATAATTCCTTTCAGTTTAAATTTCGGTTTAAATAGTTTTCATTTTTTAAAATATATAATTTAAAATTTTATATTATTTTTATGCCAAAGGCGTATTTAGCAAGTTGATTAAGAAATTAGTTTTGGGTCATCCAGCACATATTCAATCTTGACTACAACATTTTTTTTACAAGTTAAACAATTTTTTACTAAAAAAATTTTAATTTAATACTTTTACATATACACACACACATATATATATATATATCGTTTTTTAAAAAATATTTTTAATATTTTTAAATTCATTGATCGAAATAAAATAAAATGATCAAAATATATCGATTTTGATGGGTGTTAAAATCAATTTCAAAACTAAAATTTAAAACCTTAAAATTTACAAAATTTTCACCATTATTTTTTTTATAGGACATTGTGGCTACCGAGTGTACCAAAACGTGATGCACATGTATCTTCCTCCGCCTTTAAATTTCCATAATCTTTTTTTCGTGTGAAGAAGGTGATTTTTCTCTCCTTTATTTTTTGGATAACTTGTATACACCTCCTTATAAAATATCAAAATTATATATAACTTTTTTAACATTTTGAAAATTACATGCATCTCTTTCTCAATCCGTTGGTAAAAAAAGAAATTGCGGGCACGTTGAAGTTAAACTCTGAGCTAATTTTTAATTAGAATTGTGAAAATATTAAAATATCTTGGATACAAAAAATTAAATTAATTGCATATTTTTTCATAAACTGGCGAAATTATATATAATTTTTTAAAATTTTAAAAACGATGCATAACTTTTTCAGTTGTAAGATTTGATGTATATACCGCCTTTAGTTAGATTTTTTTGTTCAAAAAAATATTTTGTGAACATTTTATTTAATGTTTTAAATAGTATAAAAAATCACATTAAAAGTTTTTAAAATTTGATCGTTGAAATATGAAAGTCCGGTTGTTCGAAAATAAGAAATAACTCATCTCACGTGTACTCTAGCTCCATTGTGCTCTATCTCTCTCTACCGATTTTTTCAAATGCTAACGATGTTGAAGTCCTTCAACTCATTCATCAATTATCACTATCTTGGATAAATTCTCACTTGTGCTATCATCTCAGTCCTTTTGTATGATGCATTTGTCATCGCCTATCTCGTTATCTCCTATGCCACCTTTAATCTCGCCTTCTTCTCATCGCCTTAGCCCACCATCTTCTCCTTTATAATCATAATTGCTACTCACTACTCCAACTCCAACCCTTACCCTTTCATTTTTTTTTTCTTTTCCATGATATCCTCTAATCCAATCTTTTCTTCAGCCGCTTCTTCTTTCTTTTGTAATTACATATAATTTTGCAAATTTATAAGAATGTATATGCAAATATACATATATAAATATGAGACATAATATACACTCAATAAAATTGCATATCATTCTTTTGTGAAAAAAATATACATAAAAATTCTCAAAAAATTAGAAAATTTGCTTATAATTCTTTCATTTATCTCCAACATTGGTACCTAGGTTTTTTCTAAGATTTCGGTAACAACTTTAAATTGCCATGGATATCCATTAAAGCAATCTTAAATTAGAAAAATTACTCGAAATCAAATAGAAAATAATTATTATTCACCCAAAAGTCAAAATTCTTCCCATTTAATTAAAACAGCATTGACAAATATCAAAGTTCAAGGAATGTCCAAATACCGTTCTGATGGCGATGTCGGTTCATTGAGCTCAAAACCAAACTCTCCGGTCACTTATAAACAAAAATTGACTATTGATGACGATACATAAAATCTTATTATTGGAGATTAAATATTGATTAAAGCTTAATTTTCATCTAAAATATTTTTTGTAGTTTCTATTTCTATAGACAACATGAGCATTTTTGATAGTTTCTATAGATTTTTATGCAGTTAAAAAGAGTATTTGTGGAATATTCATTTATTTGATGGCAAATGTGAACTAAAAGAATTTTTTACAACTTAATCCATAACCAATAAGTGATATATACAAATTTTAAATTTTCAAAAAATTATATACAATTTCAGCAATTTATAAGGAGGTATATATAATTTACTTATTTATTTTGGTGAGAGAAAGTGGATAAACCACCGTAATGCATTAACAAAAACGGATAATTACGGATAACCCCTAATTAGCCTTAATTACGATTAACCCCCTAATTTCCGTAATTACCCCGCCTCTCAAATTCGCAAATATTTACCCACACCCCCCTATTCTTATTTAATCAAAATTTCGCCAAAAATTTCCGATTTTACCCCCGAATATTTTACACATACACCCCTAAAAACTTATTTTTTTATATTTAACCCCCCGGATTTCGGATTTTTGCAAATAACACCCCAAAATAACTCAAATTCACAAAAAAGTCCTCGAAATTCGAATTTTTGTAAATGAACTCCCGGAAATTATTCCGATTTACATAAAAGTCTCCGAAATTCGGATTTTTTCAAATAACACTTCGAAAGAACTCAGATTTACAAAAAAATCCTCCAAATTCGAATTATTGCAAATAAACCCCCGAAATTATTCCGATTGACCAGAAAAGTCCCTGAAATTCGGATGTTTGCAATAACAACCCCTTCGCGCGGCTGGAGCGGAAGGAGGAGGGGCCGGCCGTCGGTGGGGAGCAGGAGGCGAAGGACCTGCAGCTGGAGCGTAGGCGGTGGTCGTGCGGCTGGAGCGGAGCGAGCCGGGGCGCTGGCACGCCAAAACGCTGGCGCGGACGGCCACGGCCCGAGCCTCTCCTCCCCTCGGGCGGGGACGGAGGCCCGTGGCCGAGCTCCCGCACCGGGCGCGGACGGCCACGGCCGAGGCCGCTCCAATCCCGCGTGCCGGGGACGGAGGCCGTGGCCGGCGCTCCCGCACGCGGGCGCAGACGGCCACGGTCGAGGCTGTTCCGCCCGCGCGTGCTGGGGACGGACGGCCTTGGCCTTGGCCGTCCGCGCCCGCGTGCCGACGCGCCGGCCTCGACCTCTGTCCCCGACATGCGGGGGCGGAACGGCCTCGGCCTCAGCCTCCGCTCCCGCCGCCGGCTCGCCGGCGCCACGGCCTCTGCCTCCTTTCCCGGCGCGCGGGCGCGAAGTTTTGCAAATAACACCCCGAAATTATTCAAATTTATAGAAAAGTCCCCGAAATTTTGATTTTTGCAAATAACACCCCAAAATTATTCCGAATTACAAAAAAGTCCAGAACTTTATTATAAAACCCTCTTCTTCCTGTAGCCCTCCGGCGAGGGGTGTATTTATAAAAATTAGTTTTAAAAACAAATTGAGAGTTATTTTAAAAAGAAAATTTAAGGGTCTATTTTTATATTTATAATTACAAATTTAATATTTATAATTATAAATTTAATATTTATAAATTAAAAAATAGA
>RXID01011864.1:0-147897 GCA_005019695.1 Trichopus zeylanicus subsp. travancoricus | reverse complement strand
ATACACATGATTTTATAATTTGAAAACAAAAAAATTATGCATGTGAATTTATGAAATATTTTTTTAGATATTGACGCATATTTGTATTTATTTACACTTAATTTGTAAAAATCATATATGTGCTCGTGATAGAATTTCTAACTCGTAAATATTTTATGAATTTTTATATTTATTAGTTTTGATTGCATTGTCTCCTTTGATTCTTGTTGTGGTCCTACCATTGAGATTAAACAATACTTATGTTGTTATTATGTACATGTTTATCGTGAGAAACTGATTTCATTGCCACTCGTGGGTATTAGAAGAGTGACGTGTTATGGTTTCCTCTAGGGTATCCTTGATTCATAATTCAACCACTAGTTTTAAGTGTATCAACTTATTCATGATTTGAATCATCTGTTGTGTGTATATCCCATTTCATATAGAAGACACCAATGTTACTAATTTCATCTTATCTTGTATTTTTCTTGTGAAAAATAATCATTTTAAAGTATTGTATATTACCTTTTGACTTTGAATATATATTCATGTGACATATATTTTAAATACTCTTTGGCAAGGTTTGTTTTTTAATAAACGAGTTCTTAAATACTTTATTTTATTTTTAAATATTCACTAAATATAGAATCACTCATTCTTTTGCATATTTGGTAATTAGATTTGTATTTTTGAATATCAGCCATGTCTGTGTCGTAGTGTGGGAACTCAGTATAGATTTGTATTTTTATGTACTTAGAAAATGTGTAAGACTATTGTAAGATATTTTTAGGTTGTGTAGTCATGTTATTGAGATTTAATTTTTCTCATGTTACAGGTCTAATATTTTATTACTATTTGGGCAAATCTAAAATTGTGGTTTTGCATGCTTATGGAGTTTCAAATTCATAAGTATACGATGTTATCATGTATTCGAGCTTACAACTTTTGAATTCAGGGCTTAACGGGCATATTTACAAGAAGTTGCAAGTGAGTGGATTTTTAGGGCCTAATTAAGTTAGACATGGTTTAGGTATCACCTGAAGATTATACAACTAATCATGAATTCATCCAAACACACTTTCAAATTTCTCCTACCAAACTCATATCCAAATGCAACTATACCAATTTAGAATAGGGAGGTGATCATCTCCTTACTTTCTACTCATCTGAACATATTCTAACTCTTTGCCACCATACAAAGCCAAACACAAACCACACAAATTTGGGACATACATGTGGTCAAAATCCCATTATGAGTCAGTAATCACCCAATTAGCTAATTCCAATTAAAAGCAATGTCTTTATTTGGTGCACAAGAGAAGGACAAACTAGAGGTATGGCGTGTGGTTCTGTTTGATCCCTTGGTTCAATTTTTGTTGTTCTTCTTCTACTACTTTTTTCATTCATTTTATGGGGTTCCCTATGAGCTTAAGAAAGGTCGTGTCTTCAATGAAAAAGATCTCATCGCTCCTTCTCGGATCCCATGCACCTCAATGAAAAAGATCTCATAGCTCCTTCTAATCTCCATGAACTCTCTCAAGCAATTTGCGTAATTACCTTGGTTACTCTAATTTTTGCAATTCTCGCATAACATAATTTCTTCTCCCGCCAGCCACTAGATTAAGAGCTATTTTGAGTTCATTAGGGTTGTTTTCTAAATTTACTTTATTTTTAATCTCGCTATATGATCCTTGTCCTCTTGAAATTTAAATTATGGCAGCTTGCGCCATGTTCTTGGATCTTTAATTGTTATACTCATAGCTACTCTTGTGGCATATGTACTAGTCCTCGAAGATAATCTACGAAGTTTTGATTTGATAGGTCTGGAAAGGAGATACAAGGAATCCAAGCGACTTAGATCCATCTGTTTTTGAGGTTTGGTCTTGTTAACCAGCGTATAATTAAAATTGGATATAAGCATCTTTTAGATGGGTCAACAATAAATTTGTCAATATCTTTGTTCCATAGGGTGTTACGCATGTAATTTGTTGCAATGGGACTACAGCTTTTCCTTTAGAACCATGGGAAGGAGACAATACCCCTGAAAGAATTGGTAAGTTTGATGCCTCAGTATTTTACTTACATGTGATGCTTTTTCATTTTACCATTTCTTTACCTACTGCTGCCTGGAAATGCCATATCCAAAGCCCAAAGGCAAGTCTCTGCGCACCAAGCTAGTATATGTAGGTGCCACTGCCTAATGGATCCAGGCTGCCTGGTTGATTACTAATTTGTGTTTGCTATGCTAAATATGCGCTGGCCACTTTGGTAATGTCTTTGGCATCTTTTGATTTACAATCAAAATTAAAATTAATTTTTTTTATAAAATTAATATTATTTATTTTATATCGTTATTAAATTAAATTATTATAATTTGACACTTTTTAAGTCATAACTTTTCCATGCATACTTTCCTAAAGATTGTATAAACTATGACCATAACCATTTCTAAAAAGAACAGAATGATACTATTAACTAATTCAATTACCTTATGAGCAATTTTTTTGAGAACTATCTCATTGAAATGTGGAAGCTACAAAAATGGGGCAATGTCTTCTGGGTTTCCCCCAATTGCTTTTCTTACACTGAGGGGAACAACCTTCAGTAGTATAACAAGTATCAAGGTGCAATAAACAAATTAACGACTGACAGTCATTATTACCTCGAACATGTACCAAATCAGAAGAATCAATGATAGCTTGCAGTTACAGATATGAAGGACAATTATTTGGTAGATCTGCATGGAGGTGCCTTAAACCAGAATAGGAATACACCAAACAAAGATCAAAAGTGGAAGACCAATTTTGAGTCCCAGTTTGATAAGCCGTTATCAGAGGAATAAGGATAGCGTATGGCTTGGAACTCCTTGCTACAGAAACTACACTGGTTACTCCTGTCAACTTCTCCATCCTCCTAGGTAACTGATCCACCAGAGAAATATATGGTATTCCTTTACAATGAAAATCAAACGTAGGAAGCATAAGAAGCACCTAGATAATGCACTGATAAAGCTCAACCATTCGTATTGTAGGCCTCAACCATCCATGCCCTTGAGGATTGCATGGCAATACAGCTATCTGGAAGGAAAGGATAAGCATTTTAGTGCAGTTCCATCAACAATTAGATAACGGACAAGCCATAATTGAAAAAAAGTATGCAGATTTGGATAGTACACAGACAATCAGATCATATGAAAATAGTTTACATCGAATTCACTTCTTTTGGCTTTTGGGATCTATATGATTCACTTTGCCATGATAATCATCTTTTGTTTGGCTTTCTAGCTATTAAATAATTCACATATGCTCAATGCCGAATAGAAACTATTACAATCTAATGTGGAAGTTAATGACTTCAATGACATACATCTCTAGCAAACTCGCGAGGTATTCTTCCCTACCATTCACTGAGGCAAAAATTATTCATGCATAAAGCAACTTGAGGCAGTATTCCTCTACATTACCTTCAACAGTTCTTTCAGAAGACAAGGTGCGATGGTAGGAGGCCATCAATTGTAGTATAGAAAATATTCAAACAAAATAGAGCGTAAAAAGAACAAAATTCAGGATAATATTTCTCATCCACCAAATTCATAAATAACATCAGTAGGGTCTGTCCCTATTCTTTTCCATTGCAGTATAAATGCCATCCCCATTCTACCTCTTTCTTAGTTTTCCATCTCCTCGATGCATAAGAGAACATGCAGTTTCCTAGGAACCGTTCATGCCTTCTCTGTCTACCCCACCTCAAAATTTAAAAATGTAAAGGGTAGAAAGGCATTTCCACAGCTACATTAAAATGAAGGATTAATTACACGTAACTCCCTTCAAACCATTAAAATTATATATAATATTTTTTTAATAATTATTTATAACTTATTATACCATTATTACAAAAAGCTCATCTATCTATTTCGCAAGCTAATTCATACGTCTTTATTATTTATTTTTCGTTGTTTAACTTAAAATGATTTTATCGACTAATTTTGTTGTTGAATTTCTTAAGCACTATCGTTTATTGAATTTAATCTACTAAAAAAATTATTTCATACTCACTATTAGTTTTGTGCATTCGGTTAAAGTCGAACCGAATGGAATCGAATAAATCGAACCGAAATTTTCAAATTTTTTAAAACGACAATCGAACCGAACCGAATATTATACAAACCGAATTCGAATCGAAGGTTTAAACCGAAAACAAAAAATTTAAACCGATTTTATTTTTTTAATTTAATTTTAATTATATTTAAATTGAAATAAAAAATCAAAACCAAAACCTATATTATATATTTATATATAATATATAATTCGGTTCGATTTGGTTTTTACGGTTTTTCAAAATTAAAAATCGAAATCGAACTGAATTTTAAATTTTTTATTGTTTAAAATTAAATCGAAGTAAAAAAATTGAATAATCCAAATCAAATTGATTATTCAGTTTGGATTCGATCGGTTAATTCAATTTTAACCGAATAATAAACAGACCTCACTGTCGTTTATGGAAAAAAAAAATAGCGGAAATCCCATGAGTAATAATATAAGAATTCATTAATAATGCCCGAGAATGTTTTCTGGCGATACCGACGTGGCCAGACGCACCGTTCGCCTTCAAAAATTAACGCCGTTGATCAACAGCCCGCACGAACAAACGGAACACACCAGAAGATTCCGCACTGGTCGACGTCCACCTTCAGCACAATGTCCAAGTTGAGGGACCCTTTTCGAGGTCCCCAAGGCACTCGCCAACGGCCACGGCCAGCCATCATCCGCACGGTTTTCAACCCCCTCCCCTCCTCCTGCTTCCTCTTCCTTCTCGTCGTCATCGCCGCCTTCTTCCTTGAAGAATAAGGAGGAGGACAAGATGACGACGACGACGAGCTCCATGGGCACGATGGAGGCGCCGGTTCTCGACAATATCATCCGCCGCCAGGAGGCAGGTCCAGCTCTCGGAGGCTGAGATCCGCCAGTTCTGTGTCGAGAGCCGGGGGTTCTTCCTTTCCCGGACAAACCTCCTCCGCCTCTCCGCTCCCATCGAGACGTGCGGTTAGGCCCAAAAATCCCTTCTTTTCTCTCTTTTCGCCTTTGATCCTCGAAATTCGTGGTAGATTCCGACGTAAATTGAAGGAAATGAGGGAATTTTGGGAAATCTGGAAGTTCTTGGGAAGGTGGGGGTTTTGAAGGGATTTGGTGCATCCGTGCATTCGATTATATCTTCTTTTGCTTGGCAATCACTGGTGGCAATCGATTGATTCTTGTGGGTTTTTCTTGGCGGTGGGGGAATTCGACGGCGGATGAGTTCAATTATACCGATTTGTGTTTCAGAATTGCGATTTGAGAATGAATTTTATGCGGAACCGCCGAATACGGTGTGACGGCGAGGGGTGAAAAGGCTCATCTTGGGTTTCTTGTTTGCAATGATTACGGAGACACTTTTCTGCGTAGCTACTCGGTAGGTGCTGTGGAGACGATGGCTCACTCCGTCTAACCCTTCGGTTCGATTATCATTTTTACGGTTTACATCTGCGGTTCGCAAGAAATTCGGACCAGAACCGTGGCGGTGTTTTTGTTTTTAAGGGCGGTTTATATATTAAACATTTTACACGTGGCGGCATCGGAATGGACAAACGAACCGCTCATAAAGAGACGGCGACGCTCCCTGATGTCTCTTCTCCACCGACTCCGGCTCTCGTCTTCGTCTCGTCGCTTCCCGTCTTCATCTCATCCCCTTCCCCTTCCCCGTCCCCTTCGAGCCCAAGCCGCAGATCCATATCCATCTCCTCACGAGATCCCTTGAATTCCATCTCCCTTCGTCCTCCCTCGTTCTGCGGACCGGCTTCGATTTCACGTTGATCTGGCGTCGCCTCTAGGTTTCCAGCAGCTGATCTGGGTTCCCATCCTGTGAGGACGTTTTTTTTGGTTTTACAGCTTTAAGAACTTCATTCCCTTCGTCTCCTTCGCTATCACGATGCGGTTCCTCGAGTTGCTTGTGTTCCGATTGCAGGGTTTCCGTCGGCTCCGGTGATTTTAGAGTAAATATCCTTGCCTTGATCTTTCGCTCTTTATTCCGAATTGTAATATTTCTTTTCTTGTATTTGATGTTGCGATTTCGTGGGTGGGTTTTCTTCGCCTACGTTGCAGCTCCATCTCATCCAAACCCTGGCAAGCGGCAAGATAGACCTAGTCCCTCCTCGTCTCGCTCTTCCGCCGTCTCCCTCCGGTCGGTTCTCTCTGCGATGAATCGTGTTGCTGATCCCGGGCAGATCGCAGGAGGCCATAGATCTACTCCCCCAGTTCGTTTCCTTCCGGTTAGCTGGTAAATATTTATGGGCCTGTTTGGATTGGGGCAGGGACGGGTCAGCATTTTTTAGAAATTTTTTTTATTTTGTGAAATTAATATTTATTATTTTATATTATTATTAAATTAAATTATTATAAAAAATTAAATAGTTTTTTGAGCTTTAAATTATTGAAGTCTTCATTTTGATAAAAAGATATTAGTTTACAAAATTAGTTCACTAGTCTTGACTTTGACCTTGACCATAATCCCGTTCCAAACAGACCCTTGATGGTTGGTTTTTAGAGCTAGGGGTTGAGAGGGGTGCTGGGATGGATGGGTTTGCCGCTCTTGTTTATTTTATTATTTGTTTTAGGGTTTTGTGGTTCTTGCCGTGGAGGAAGTCGAGACATTTAAATCTTGCCTTAGGGTTTAAATGTGGGTTTGTTTTCGTTGGAATAGACAGTCGCTGCAGGTGGATCTCTGTTTTCATTTTCTTTTAAATTTGTAACTGCTACAGAAATCCGCATTCGAAACCTTTATCTGATTCTTTAACCGAAAACCCTCCAATGTTTATGATGTTTTTGAGTGACCTGCCGTAATGGATCGTAGTTGAATTCTGTTCAAGTTGATGCTGTTGCTGAAGGGTTTAAACCAGTTGAATCTTGTGTTGAGAATTTAAATTTTGGTTTTTTTTAATTTGAAATCAACTCTCATGTGGGTTTGTTTGCGTCATTGTTATTCTGATTGAATGGGTTTGAGCCACTGGCATTTGCTCCTGTTTTTTTTTTTTTTGTTAATCTTGCTCCTTTTTGTAAAATGTTGCAAAAACCCTTTTCTGAAATCCTCCTTATATTCTTGAAAGAAATGCCTTCATTATCTTCTTTTTGGGTCTTTTCTAGGTTTGGTAGAAAACATGATGGACAAGTACATGATCTTTTTTTTTTTTTTTTTTGGTTTTGCGTTTCGGTAAAAATAAATGATGGGCAGCACATGATTTGCTGCTTGTTCTTCTTTTGGGTTTTGATCCATATGTAGAATATCTTCTTTTTGGGTCTTTCTCAGGTTTGGTAGAAATGCAAGATGGATAGTACAGGATATATTTCTTTCTTTTCTTTTTTTTTTTGGTTTTGCGTGTTGGGTTTTGGTAGAAATAGATGATGGGCAGTCGTCTTTTTCACTTTGTGTTTTGGGTTTTGTGTTTTGGTAGCAAGATATGACTGTTGTGATGGATGAATTTCTTTGGTTGTTATGATAGTGGTTCTGCAATCTGGAGGTTTGCAAAAAACAATCAAAATCCACTGCCATGGGGTTGAAAAAATGGGACAAAAGAACAAAAGCAAAGAAAGGCATGGCGATGGGCTAAGAAAGGAGGAATCTGTTTTCAGAGGCTCTAGGGTGATTTGCAGAAGATATCTTTTATATTGTTGTTACCCTATCGTACTTCACCATTCTGATCAAATTTTTTCAATTCTGTATTTGTTTCATATGCATGTCAACCTATATTTCGTAAACCACAATGTTTTATTGTTTCTCAACAAATGATAGACAGTACATGGGTGGTTGGTTTTTGGTAGAAATAGATGATGGGCGCTACATGATCTTCTTTGAGTACTGGGTTTTGTGTTTTAGTAGAGATACATGGCTGCTGAGATGGATGAATTTCTTTGGCTGTTGCAAGAATGTTTCTTGAATCTGAATCTTTGTTAAAAAGGATTAAGATCCTTTCATAGGGTTGAAAAAAACAAGACAGAAGAACAAAAACAAAAAAAAAAAAGATGTGATGATGAGTTATGAAGTGTGAAATCTACTTTCTGAGGCTCTAGGGTGCTTTGCAGAAGGTCTCTTTTACATTTTTGCTACTCTATTTCTGGCTGAATTTGTTCACTTCTGTATTTGTTAAAATGATTGACAGGACATGATTTCTTCTTCTTGTTTCTGTCATTGTGGGGTTTGATCCATGTGGATAATGCCTTGTCTCCTTTGTGGTTTCTAGAGTTTGATAGAGAAACACAATTGATAGTCTTCTTCTTCTTCTTCTCCCCTTTGGCTGTTCTGGGAGTGTTTCTGAAATCCCGAGGTTTGCCAAAAAAAAAAAAAAAAGGATAAAAAGATAAAAGAAGATAAAAATTCGTTATTATAGGGTTGAAAAAAAATATAGAAGAATAAAAGTTATGAATGACAATGATGATGAGGTCAGGAGGGAGGATCTAGCGTAGGAGAGAGACAAGCTAATTTAGACAGTCTGATTTGCTAAATATGAATACCTCATGGTTTATATGCTTGAAATAATAAACCAAAACTCCCATGATAACCCAAAGAAACAACAGTGTCATTTTGCTACAGGTTGAAAAGTTTGAGATCTGCAATTAAATAAAATGCAGATGGAATAACCAAACAAAAAATAAATAAGAGTGCCCACAACTGTAAAATCGTTAAGATTTGACAGTATAAAACTCTAGCAAATTATAGAAAAACCTTACCCATTTGAAAATGGATTTGCAATATTTTCCCGAGCAATACAGAGCATTGACAGTGAATACTCTCTGTTTTCTTCGAAGCAGCACAACACAGTCTTATACATGTATAAAGGCACTAGAGGCAGGGCCAACACAGTTAAGATGAAGATTGGGAACAAAGAGCTGTTCTCTTCAGAGGCAGCCATAGATGCTTCCCACTAAATAACAATTAGAAAGACCAACACAATCCGCAAAGGTAGTATCCATTCAGAACATCACGTTAATGTAAGGTAAAGAATAAATAGTGCAGCATGAGTTTGGAGGCAATAATGTCTCATCTGATTCTTTTTTTAAAAAAAAACAGTGCCAGTTACATAGAATAGAATTTCTAGGTAAGGTGATACAATGAACAAATAACGGAAGTTAGCAAGACACCCCAATTGGAGGGAAAAAATCTGAACCAAATTTATTTTCCAACTTCGAAATAAAAACTTTTCCTGATCAATACTAATAAAGATAGGAAATGGCTGCACCAAGAAAGAAATTTGGGACGGAAGCCTTAGCGTCCGACCACAATGCTAAGGTGTGGTGAGGAGATGGGAACATATAGTTGACCAAACCATCTTTCCCAAAAGATGGCCAGTGCTGGAACTTGGGCTGGATTCCCTGAAAATATTAATTTGGCTTTCACTCAGCTAATCCTGGAGATTCTGCAAAATGTCATGCAAGTAGGCTTTACAGGCACGGCTTGATCCCTCTAAAAAACCAATGCAGAACCTGAGCAAAGCCCCCTCCAAGCTTAACCCAGACTATTTATACCCACAAATAATATTATGGAACAAGTTCTTGTGCAGTAAGTGCACATGTGGGCCCACATCGTTTTATGTCCAGAAATAGTAATAGTAAAATTAATCTAAAAAATTAACAAGCTAAAAATTCTTGTAAATAAACGGACATATCAGAAAACTGTTAGAACATAATTATACATCAATATGGAAAGTTCACAAGGTTTTAGACAATGTTGTTTCCTGCGACAATCATGAATTATTATCGGTCATTGAATCACATGCCTCAGTTATTCTTGTGCATGTATAATCATACATAGCTGACCTAAACAATGAAGAAAATCTAAAAGTAACAAAGAGATTATGTAAGAAGTATCCATGATAAATGTAGCACATAACTAACAATCGCAATTTCCGACTCCTAGATGACAGCACAGAACTTCCAAATAATATTTCATGTAAGACAGTCATCCTCAAATTTTAAGATAAAATATCCTTGAGAAAAGAAAAATAAATATTATCCTTAAAGAACAAGGGTTGGATGCACCTTCTCCCTAGAATTGTTCTCCAAATCTTGAAAATCACACACTTCTTTCTTGCCTTGACAATGGTCATCCCACCAATATCCTAAAAGAACATCCAAAAGGTCCTTAAGTTTTCAAATCATAAACAAGATGTCTTTTCTTGATCAAGAACCATAAACTTTGACCGCATTTATGGGCTGAAATGCACATTTAAAAGCAAAGACAACATATTAACATATCTGAAACAATTTAATCTGTATGATAACTTGTAAAAATTCCCCTAGACAAGGCAGTGAGTGTCCATGCGCTAGAGATTCTACTAGTTTAGATGCGCAACATGAGATATGTAGCAGTACAAAACCCTCGTTTCAAAGATGCAACGAATAAGTGGGCCGGCAAATCGCTAAAGATCAGAGGGACGCGAACACAAATCGTCAAAAAGCCACCAAAATAACTACTCAAATTTACAGCCCCATAGTTGTCAGAAAAGAGGCAAGCGTTGCAGCAAAAGAACACGAACGTAAAGAAAAAATGAAGCAAAACTTGAGAAAATGGACCCAGCAGCTGATTCTGGAAAAGAAGCCGAATCGAGGGAAAAAAAAAAATCGGAATCCGAGAAATCTGAGAAACCCTAATTGTTGGGAATCGGAACGGGACGAAAATCGACCCAGCAGCTGATTCAGGAACAGGAGCCGAATCGAAGGGAAAAAAAGATCGGAAATCCAAAAAATCTGAGAAACCCTAATTGTTCGGAATCGGAACAGCACGAAAATCGACCCAGCAGCTGATTCCGGAACAGGAGCCGAATCGAGGGAAAAAAGGATCGGAAATCCAAGGAACCTGAGAAACCCTAATTGTTCGGAATCGGAGCGGGATGAAAAATTTCAAAACGACATCAACTGTAGATCTGAAACTAGCGAATTTTGTGCCGAAATTGTCTGATCTGCTATCGAAACGAAATCGAAAAAGAAGAAATCACGAGAGCACGAAAAGGATTCTTACCACCAACCGTGTCGCCGAGAGCGGGGACGGCCGCGAGCAGCAGCGGATCTGCGCGTGGGACGGGAAAGTGGCATGCTGTTATAATACGTTTCACAGCGAAACGGGTCGGATCTGCGCGTGGCATAGATCCGATTTTGAGGCGAAGATATTCAGAACCAAATCAGGACAAAGGGGCCCGGCCCACTTACATTTTAAGCGATTCCCTCGGATGATGTGGAGTTTCGTTGTCTATGGTCAGCATTTTGACCATATTGGAAATTAGTATACCTATTAGAAGAAACTGTTCTTATCTGCTTCAATTGCTGGAAGGGGCCACGGTTGAAGGGGAGAAGGACATTTTTAAAATATCGACCACAGTTCAAGGGTTGAGAATAAGACTGTGCATTATTAGGTCAAAATCGAATTAATCGACCGATCGAAACCGAATAACCAATTCGATTTGGGTTATTCGGTTCTCGGTTCGGTTTCGATTTTGAAAAAAAAAAAAAATTTTAAATTCGGTTCGGTTTCGGTTTCTGATTTTCGAAAATCGTAAAAACCGAACCGAACCGAATTATATATATACCTATATACTGCGGTTAGGTTTCGGTTTTGGACTAATCGGCTCAAAAAGCCGGGCCGAACCCGGAACCCTAGATGGCCTATATAAGCTGTGTTTTCTCAGAGCGGTTCGCCGCTCTCGCTCTCACCTCTCGCTTCAACCCTAACCCTAATCCCTCTCGCTGTCGGCGACTCGGCGCTCTCGTTCTCGCCGCTCTGGCTCTCGCCGTTCTCACTCTGGCTCTCGCCGCTGCGGACCTGCGGTGCTGCGCCTTCATCCCTGCAGCTTTCGTCCACCCCCGGACCCCCCTCCTCCTCTGAGGCTCTGAGTCCCGACGCCTCTTTCTGGTCGACGCTCTGAGTTTCAATATCTCATTTTTCTACGACGGATTAAGCTGCAAGGTGAGGGTATTTAGGGTTGATTTTTTGTGAAATTAAATTAGGGTTTTTTGATTTCATACGATTTTATTGTTAACACTTTCGTCCACGGTCCACCCCCGGAGGTCCTCACCAGACCTAACTCATCCTCTCGTTTGTGTGTGTCCTTTTTTCCCTCATTATTCCCCCCCCACCTACATTGTGTCCCTCGCTGATTGGTCATCTGTATTATTTTTGTTTTTTTACGCTTTTTCGACTCACTTTCAGTAACCATTTATATGTACTCGATTGGCGCCCTCCGTGTATTCGTCCTCCGTGATGCTTCTCATGCTTTTCAATCTTCTCCATTTCTCCTTTTTCCTACCCATACGGATTTTATATGCTGCACCCCCCCGTTTAGCCACGTATTCCCTCGCATTCCACCCCCCCCCCCACTTTGACAATTCCCTTCATGGCCGCTTGACTCTTTTTTGTGAAATTAAATTAGGATTTTTTGATTTTATACGATTTTATTGTTAGATCGGTATAAAATTAAATTAGGGTTTTTTTGTGAAATTAAATTAGGGTTCTACAATGGCATCATCGGGATCAAATTGCAAGGTTATGGTTGAATTTTGTGAAATTAAATTAGGGTTTTTTAATTTCATACAATTTAATCTGTAATTCTGTATTTTTCTATTGACAGATGTTGAACCAGGATGACAGTCAGCAGCTTTCAAGCACAAATCCAGTTATTCCAAGTCCAATGCCAATTTCTGCCTCGCAGGAAAGTTCTACGCCTATGGCTATCGAAGTTGCAAATGAGGGCAATGCATCTACGTGCAGTACAAAGCCTCCAATGCCGAGGAAAAGAATGGCAGCACGATCAGCTGTATGGGAGCATTACACAAAGTTCACAGACCCGGGCAAGTCAACCAAAGCCAGATGCAACTACTGTGGTAATGAATTCTTGTGTGATTCAAAAAAAAATTGTACTTCTTCTCTTAAACATCACATGAATCAATGCAAGCGATATCCATATAATGTTGATACACATCAAACACAACTTGCTATGCAAGCTATTCATAAAGAAGTAGCAAATGAGTCTATGCTAACAAGCTGGAAGTTTGATCAAGAAAAAATTAGAAAAGCACTGACATACATGATTGTTGTAGATGAACTGCCTTTTAGTTTTGTGCAACATGAAGGCTTTCAATACTTTATGTCTCAAGCTTGTCCTAGATTTCGAATGCCTTCACGTTGGACTATGACTAGAGACTGTTTTCAACTCTACCATGATGAAAAGGTAAAGTTGAAACAGTATTTCAGAGTGTCCAAACAGAGAGTTTGTTTGACCATTGATACTTGGACCTCAATTCAAAACATAAACTATATGTGTATCACAGCACATTATACTGATATTGATTGGAACTTGAAGAAAAAGATTTTGAATTTTTGCAAGATTACAAGTCATAAGGGTGAAGTTATAGAAAAAATAATTGAAAAATGCCTCTCTTAATGGGGAATTGATAATGTTTTGACTGTTACTGTTGATAATGTCTCTTCAAATGATACTGCTATTTCCTATTTGAAGGAAAAATTTTTGAATTGGGGCATTTGTTTGGCACAAGAAAAATATATTCATATGCGTTGCATAGCACATATCATTAATCTTGTGATGAAAGATGGTTTGAAAGAGATGGCATATTCCATTGCTCGGGTTAGATCTGCTGTTAAATATGTGAGATATTCTCCAGCAAGATGGCAGAGGTTCAAAGAATGTGTGGAAATTGAAAAAATTGAAAGCAGGAAATGTCTTTGTTTGGATGTATCCACAAGGTGGAATTCCACCTATATGATGCTTGAAGCAGCTCAAACTTTTGAGAGGGCTTTTGAAAAATTTGAAGAGGAAGATAGCAATTTCTGTCATGAGCTTAATGATGAAGATGGAACTCCTCTGTCTTTTGACTGGCAGAATGTTAGGCGACTTATTACATTCTTAGAGCATTTCTATGAGTTGACTCTTAGAGTTTCTGGCTCTATGTATGTTACAAGTAATTTATTTTTTGATGAAATTTGTCAAGTTAACCTTCTTTTGAATCTGTGGAAGGTCAGCGGTGATACAAAAATCCAAGAAATGGCTGCTGTGATGAAAGACAAATATGACAAGTATTGGGGTGAGCCAGAGAAGATTAATATGCTTCTCTTTGTTCCTGTTGTCTTTGATCCAAGACGCAAGTTAGAATATGTTGAGTTTGGAGTTGAAAAAATGTATGAAGGTGAAAGAGGTGTTATGATGAAGAGAAGGTTGCATGAAGTTGTATATGATTTGTTCAAAGAGTACAGAATGCGACTACAGCCGGGAGGAATGCCATATGGTGAAGGATCAAGTATGCGAAAAACATCTTAAGCAGTCTATTTGCTGAGCATAGAAAAAGTTTCATGGGTGATGAAATGAAGTCTGAGCTAGACAAGTATTTATCAGAGGATCTTGAAAAAAATGAGTCAAACTTTGATGTTCTAGGCTTCTGGAAAGTGAATAACTGCAGATTTCCTATTTTGTCACATATGGCTCGTGATATGTTAGCTATACCTATCTCTACAGTGGCCTCTGAATCAGCTTTTAGCACAGGAGGGCGCGTACTTGATCACTTTCGTAGCTCTTTGACTCCTACACTAGTACAAGCTCTCATTTGCATTCAAGATTGGATTAAAAATTCAAAAACAGAAATCAATGTTGAGGAAAGTTTGGAAGAACTTGAAAAGATTCAAGAGGGTAAGATTTGCATTGCTAATATTTTTATTATTGTATTGTATATTTCTTTATTATGATCAGATAATCATTGATTGATTTTTTTATTTCAGAGTTGATAAAGATGAAATTGGATGTCGCAACCGTTGAATTTTGAAAAGTCATCTTAAGGTTTGAATATGCTTACTTATTTTTTATGCATTTCTGTTCATGTTCCTATCTTTCTATGGTCATCTCTTGCAGATTCATTCTTATATATTCTTATCATTCATGTACATCACAGCATCAGTGCATGTGTGAAGTTATGATCTTATTGTCCTTAGTTCCTTACCCAGTTACCTACTTACCTGATATTTTCTTAATTACTTTTACTGTGATGATATTTTACTATGTTTTTTAGGTTCAACAGTATGATCCAACTATCGAGGGACATGTATGTATCCAACTATTATTTTGTAGGAGCAGCCGAGCAGGTTGATGCCAGAGGGGAGACATCTTTATTTTTGATGATGCATCAAAGCCATCTGAGCCTCTTGAATTTTTGCTTTTATTTGAGGTTTTTTTTGTCTTTGGTGTTTTGATGCGGAGGTGTTCCAATGGTCCCCTACTCTGGCTTCGTCCTCTTCACTTTGTAGGCTTGTAGCAATGGCATGGTTGTTTGGATGGCCTGTGAAGGCAACCACTACCTACCATTCGCTCACGGGGACAGCCAGAGAGGGATGCTGGGTATGACGGTATAAGGCGAATATGACGGTATGACCCTCTTGGAATTGTTTTATGGTTTTTTTAATGATATTTGTTGAATTTTTCATAAGCTGTTTGAGGCGATGAAGATGTTGAATCATTGGCTCATTGCCATATGCTATGCTCGCATATGGGCAAGTGACTGATTGGACGATTGTCTCATTCTTTGGCTTCACCCTAGTAATGTTATGCTGCTTGGAAGTTGGAACTTCTGGTTCTGGGCCTTCTGAGTCCTGGCTTCTGTTTTGTTACTTCTGAACACAGGACTACAGGAGATTTCTCAAGCTTTTCTTAATGAATCATTTGGCATGATATAATCCTTCAAAGTTAAAATGCTAACTGATTACTGAATTGATCATATTTATTCTGAACCACATAATTACAGTTATTTATTCTGAACCACATAATTACAATTGATCATATTTATTCTAAACCACATAACTGTTGATGTGTTCTGCAGCAGTGCAGCTTGCCAGCTTCTGATACTATACAATATACATGCTTCTGCTGCTGTGCTGCTCCTGCTGCTATGCTGCTCTGCTGCTCCTGCAACTTGAAGACTTGATTCACTTAAAGTCTTGAACTGTCTTGTTACATGAATTTGAGCTGTTGAAGTGTTTTGCAGCTTGCCCACTTCTGCTAGACTGCTAGTCTGCAACTATACATTGTCCTGTTGTTGCTGCTCAGCCTGCTCCTAGCCTCCTGCTGTGCTGCTCCTGCTGTGTTGCTCCTGTTGCTGTGTTGCTCCTGCTGCTATGCTGCTCTGCTGCTCCTGCAACTTGAAGACTTGATTCACTTAAAGTCTTGAACTGTCTTGTTACATGAATTTAAGCTGTTGAAGTGTTTTGCAGCTTGCCCGCTTCTGCTAGACTGCTAGTCTGCAACTATACATTGTCCTGCTGTTGCTGCTCAGCCTGCTCCTAGCCTCCTGCTGTGCTGCTCCTGTTGTGTTGCTCCTGCTGCTGCTGCTCCTAGCCTCCTGCTGCTCCTATTGTGTTGCTCCTGCTGTGTTGCTCCTCCTGCTGCTGCTCCTAGCCTCCTGCTGCTCCTGCTGTGTTGCTCCTGCTGCTGCTGCTCCTAGCCTCTTGCTGTGTTGCTCCTACTGCTGCTGTGTTGCTCCTGCTGTGTGCTGCTGCTCCTAGCCTCCTGCTGCTCCTGCTATGTTGCTCACTTGCTCCTGCTGTGTTGCTCCTAGCCTCCTGCTGCTCCTGCTGTGTTGCTCACTTGCTCCTGCTGCTGCTGCTCCTAGCCTCCTGCTGTGTTGCTCCTTGCCTCCTGCTGCTCCTGCTGTGTAGCTCCTGCTCCTGCTGTATTGCTTCTGCTGCTGCTGCTCCTGCTGCTGCTCCTAGCCTCCTGCTGTGTTGCTCCTGCTGTTGAAGTATTTTGCAGCTCAGCCTGCTCCTAGCCTCCTACTGTGCTGCTGCTGCAACTTGAAGACTTGATTCACTTGAAGTAAAATGTATATATTGTACTAATTTTTTTTTCCCTTAATCCCTTATGCAAATGACCAAATCCATTAACCCTGTCAAATTCAGTTTGCAATTCGGTTGTATTACTGTTCGGTTCGGTTCGGTTTTGGTTTTCGAAAATTTCGGAAATTCGGTTCGACCGGTTCGGTTCGGTTCGATTTTAACCGAATGCACACCCCTATTCAGATGTATGCACCCATGCTCTAAATTTTTGGGAGCATGAAGGTAATTAAGCAATAGTTTAGGGGCTGATATAAAAAATGCTTCTTTTATGGAATAAAGGTCTTTATTCCCCCAAAGCCAAAGAAAGCCCCTATTGCCAAGGATGGTATAAGAAATAATAATTATTATTATTATTCATCCAAATAACTCAAAGAACCACACAAAAGCAATTTCATTCCCTATTGGCAAATTTGAATTTATTCTGCATTTAATTATTGGTAAAAATATATGGAAATATATTTTCTTTTTTTCATTCTTTTATTTCCAATCCAGAAAAGCCAATAGATCATATGCAATACGAATAACGATACGAAAAGCAGAGTAGCTTACATTCATATTCTAGCATGAATAATGCATATAAATAATTTGATAAGGTGAGATGCAAATGGGGAACCAAATAAACGATCGAAGAATAAATAAATAAAATTGGGAGACCAAATCGAAAGACAAAGAAGAAGCCAGCCCATTCACAACCCCAATTGGATCCAAAACCTCAAGTTGGATGCAATTTAAAGTGCGCACGTTGTTACAACGTGTGTGTGGCCCCCCTCTTTTCATTCTTTTCTTCGTGTGCGTGTAGTTATTATTTTGTGCGCATCAATAATACTCCTCTAGATCTGCTCACTTTCATTAATTATAAGAATATTTTACTGATAATTTTTCAAAATTTATTTTATTTATTAAAAATCTCTCTTAATGTCAATATTTATTTATTTATTTTATAAAATTTATTATTTATAACTTTTTTTATTGTTATTTAATTAAAATTTTTGTTTTTATCCTTTATAATTTTTATTAAAAATTTTATTTTTACCCTCGTAGCCATACTGCCCTGCATCCATGTAACCCCGCGCTTGCGCCTGAGCCAAGCAGCCCCCACAGCCGCGTAGCCCCATGCTCACATCGGCTCTCACCGTGTCGCCCCCATATAGCCCTACACCTTGTGCTAGTCCGTAGCCCTGAAGCCCCGCGCGTGAGCCGATCTGCACCACCTCACACCCGTGCACCCCTGAGCTACCTCACAGGCCAGCAGGGGTACGGGCCAGCGCCGAACGCTGGGTTACACCGGTGTGAGACAATGTAGGCCGGTGTGAGTGCAGGGTTGTACGACTGTGGGCCGGTGCAAGCCACAAGGTTGTGCCGCCGGGGGCTCAGATCAGTGCAAGTGCTGGGTTGCACAAGCATGGAGGTGTGGCACAGGCGTGAGGCGGGGCAACACGACTACGAGTGCAGGGCTGCACGATTGGGGGGTTCGCTGGAGCAAAAAGGGATGAGATCGAGGAAGGAGTTTTTAAGTAACAATCCTTTTTTTTTAAAATCACCTGTAAAATAAATAACAAATTTTAAAAAAATTTAATTGCAAAATTACAGACAATAGGAGTAGAATTTTTGGTGAAAACTTTAATTAAATAATAATTAAAATTATACGTAATAAATTTCAAAAAAAAAGTATAGATAAATATTAAAATTACGAGAGATTTTTAATAAATAAAATAAATGTTGGAGAATTATAAATAAAAAACAGGGTTTTAACCAAGGTTTTAAATTTTGGCTGAAACGGTTTGGTTTCGACCGAAGTCGATTCGATTTTAGGGTTTTCGATGACAGTGAGTGAAGAGCGAGCGTGGAGAGCGGGGCTCGTGCAGGGAGAGCTCGCAGTGAGCTCGCGCAGGGAAAGAGCGTAGCAAGCTCGCACGGAGAGCGGGGCTCGTGCGGGGAGAGCGCGGAGAGTGGGGCTCGCGTAGGGAGAGCGCACAGGGAGCTCGTGTGGGGAAAGAGTGCAGCAAGCTCGCACGAGCAGAGGAGAACGCGCAATGAGCTCACGCGGGCAAAGTGCGCAGCGAGCTCGTGTGGCAACAACACACGGCGAGCTCGCATGGGCAGAGTGCACCACTAGCTGGCACGGCGAGCTCATGCGGGGATAGTGTGTGCAGCGATCTCGCAGGGGGACAGCGTGGGGTGAGCTCGCGCAGAGACAACGCTTGCAGTGAGCTCGTGGGGGGACAGCGCTCGGTGAGCATGTGCGGGGACAGCACGCAATGAGCTCGCGCAAGGAGATCGCGCAGCCGTCACCGGTCTTGTGGTCGCGCCTGTTGGAATTCGCAGCGGAAGGTTCACAAATCACCTTATTCTCAAACAACACAAGAAACGAGAAGTAATACAAGATAAAAGAAAATAACAAGATAAGATAGCGAGAGATCCACTATAAAAAAAAAAGGCTTTTACCAGAATCTATAAGAAATACTTCACTCTTTCTTATTCAACTAAACTCTTTCACCAAGTCTCGGCAACGTCTTCACCTTCAAAGAGAATCTCTAAGAGAATACCACAATGAATCACCAAGAGAGACCACCGAGAAGTACTAGAAAGACCCACATACAAGAACCGACACTCTCTCTCTTTCTCTTATCTCTATTCTCTCTATTTCTCTCTAGTTCAACCTCAATACTACGCCACACCTGAGCCCTATATATTATAGTATATCTATAGACTCTTATTGAGTCTGAGTTTTACTCTAATTACAACTCCTAATATTACCAATCAATCATAAATCTAAATCCAACTTTGGATTCCTACTTTAACTCAAACTCTAATTCGAGTTCGAGACACCTAAAACTCAATAATCTCTACCTTGGCTTGAACTCGGGCGTGCCACCATCACGAATCTTCAACGTCATCTCTCATCCAGCTCCTGCCCCTCGGCTACTAGCTTATTCGGCTTCACACAACAGCCACTGCCTTCTCTACTTGCTGGACCTCCAGAGCAATGCCTCCTATCTCTAGAGCACTACCTCATCCGGTTTGTACCCTAGCAATTGGCCTTCGCTGCCCTGAGCAGCTCTCCTCCTCTGTGGGCTTCACAGGCACCGAGCTCCTTCGCGCCTGTACCAAACCCACACAAGCCGATAGTCCTCGGACTTCCATGACTGTGAGGTGGTGAGTTCGTGATTCCCCGGCTGCTTTCGACCAGCCTGAGCTTGTGCTGCAGCCCCTGGTTCGTGTTGTCGGAACCTTGGCCTCCCCGAAGGAGAAGCCCCACTAATGCATCCGCCATCCGCCTACGTGCGCCTGCATAACCTACTGCGCTCGTCACCACTTTGAGCCCCTCCACCAGCCGAGCCGTCGCCATCGTCCGTCTCCTGAGCTTCAACCTTTGTCTCTGCTCACACAACTCTGCTCAATCAAAATCGCAAATACTATGACTGCAAACACTTCGTCCCTCCTCTAGCGTCCTCCATGGATGCTACGAGCTAGGCCACGTCCTTGGCCATGGCACCTTCGCTAAGGTCCACCCCGACCGTGACCTCCGCACCGGAGAGAGCATCGCCATCAAGGTCATCAGTAAGGACCTCGTCCACCGCGTCTTCTTTGTTATGGACCACGCCCGCGACAGCGAGCTCTTCGCCCACGTCGCCCGTAGCTGACTACCGAAAAAGCAGGTTTGCTGCTACTTCCGCTAGCTCCTCTCCACTGTTGACTTCTGCCACTCCCGCAGCATCTACCACCACAACCTCAATCCGGAGAATCTCCTCCTCGATCACCACGGCAACCTCCATGTCTTCGACTTCGGTCTCTCTATCCTTCCAGACCAGATTTGCCAGGATGGCCTCCTCCACACGCAATGCAGCACCCCGCCCTACGTCGCCCCTGAGGTCCTACGCCGCTGCCAGACCACTGCCCCTGGTCGTCGTCAGACCTGAGCCATCGTGCCAGGTCACACGCCGCCGTAGCCTGCACAGCTTGAGCAACCCGCGCAGCCTCGCGCTGCCCCCGCACATTGGCTCACCGCACAGTTGCACACTGGTGAAACTCCAGCCTGTGTAGTCGTGCGCGCTACCTACGCACTGCGACGCTATGCGCGCCACCGGCTACTTCCACCGCCATGCCCCGCGCTGAACTTGTGCCGTCACCAGGTCATGTGTAGCCACGCTGCCAGCGTCAGGCGCCTCGCTCTGATCGAGAGGGATGAAGATTTTATAGATACAACCCTCAAATTTTCTTCGAATCTCGATCCGCTTTCATCTTCTTCTGTCATAAGCCAAAATTTATTTTGTCGTCAAAACTTCTCTATCTCAAGTAAGGATTTTTTTCATCTTGGTTGTTTGCTCCTAAGCTCTAATACCAATTGTTGGGATTCACAACGGAAGATTCACAAATCACCTTATTCTCAAACAACACAAGATAAAAGAAGTAATACAAGATAAAAGAAAATAACAAGATAAGACAGCGAGAGATCCATTATTAAAAGAAAAGGCTTTTACAAGAGTCTACAAGAAAGACTTCACTTTTTCTTACTTAACTAAACTCTTTCACCAAGACTTGGCAATGCCTCCACCTTCAGAGAGAATCTCTAAGAGATTACCTTGAGGAACCACCATGAGAGACCACCGAGAAGTACTAGAAAGACCCACATATGAGAGCCGACACTCTCTCTCTTTCTCTTCTCTCTATTCTCTCTATTCCTTTCTCTCTATTTCTCTCTAATTCAACCTCAATACTACGCCACACCTAAGCCCTATATATTATAGTATATTTATAGACTCTTATTGGGTCTGAGTTTTACTCTAATTACAACTCCTAATATTACAAATCAATCATAAATCTAAATCCAACTTTGGATTTCTACTTTAACTCAAACTCTAATTCGAATTTGAGACACTTAAAACTCAACACGCACTCTCACGCTAGCCTCCGACGGTCGCCTGTGCACTTGCGCGGGCCAGAGACTGGCACGAGGGCATGGGTGCAAGCACCGGAGGGTGAGGGTTTGGGCATGGGTGCGGGTGAGGGCGCGAGTGCGGGGAGGGCGCCGGCGAGGCATGGGTGCCCACGCCCGCCCTCGCCAGCCTCGCCCGCACCCTTGCCAGCCATGCACCAGGGCCTTCGCCCTTGCCGGTTGTGCGCAAGCGCCTACGCACTCGCCTGCTAGCCGAGTGAACAGTAGAGCCATAACACTGTTCACGTGCATGCGTGCGTGGCCGCTATACTGTTCACGTACATGCATGTATAATGGAATGCATTGCTGTTCCACCAAAAGCAAAATGTCGGTCCCACCCCTGTGTCCATAATTTTCCTTGAACACTTCATACAGTCTGATATTTATTTTCTTATGGGTTATTAAACCACTTTTATTATGGGTTGTCAATGAATATGCTTATCATTTTCATTTTGGACCTTCGATGTATGGTTATACTTTAGAACTGCTGCCACGAAATTCGTAGAGCTAATTGTTGTAGCTCATATGCCTACAAATGTTCGTTCAGATCGTTCAGATGCTAAATTTGTAATTTCACACCCAGATATTTCAAACTCAACTGATGATAATGATGATAATGATTAGTTGTATTACGTTATAATTAATATATTATATATGTGTCAAGTACCTTTTAATGATAAGTTAAATTTGCTTATGTTAATTTTTAAATTTTAATTATATTCATATTATTTCTCATATATTTTCTTTTTTTACACATTATTATATATTAAAAATAGACTATATCGGTGATTAACTATCAAAATTAATTTTAATTAATTAAAATAATATTTAATATTATGTTAAAATTAATTATAAATTTTTTTTCCTAATTTTAAAATTTTTTAAAAATTTTTTTAAAAATTTTATTGTATTTTTAATTTGAAATCAAAGTACAGTCAAAATATAGTCAAACTTTGGTCAACACACAATTAATAACTTAAAAAAAATATTTTGGGAAAAACCGAAACGGCTGAAACTAAAATCAAAATGGCCAAAACGTATCGGTTTCATTGGGTGCCGAAACTGAAACCGAAACCGAAATCGAAACCGAGATTAAAAACCTTTGTTTTAACATGCTCAAAAAATCGATATTTGCATATACGCTCTAAAAAGTCTTGATATTTTATCTTAGTTAACTCTTGTCTAGTATTTAGGTCTGCATGTAAATTGCTTAGAAAGAACAAAAAAAAAATAGTGTATATATGCAAAAAAGCCCTTCCAACATCAGCATTTGTATATCGGGTTGTGTACAAGGCAAATAAATTGGTAGCAAATGAAGAGGCATCACATGGAGGTCATGGAAGAACTCAAAATTACAAAAAGAGAAGGCGAAGCCCAAGAGAGGACCAGCGACGTCGAAGCAAGAAACACTGGCTTAGGGTTTTGGACAGCACGAAGAGCACGAGGGTTTCAAGAACAAGAATCACAGTGGTAAGCCAGTGCCCTAGACATGGGACTGTGAAGAAGCCATGTGCCTCTCACGTCTCCCCTAAACTATATGATAATGGTTTTTTACTCGTATAGGGAGAGATCTCTAGAGAGAGAAAGAGACCGGGCCCAAATGGGTCTCATGTGGCCGTCAAGGTTGGTGGGACCATGTTGCTCTAGCCTTGAGTCTTCTTTGTAGCTGTTTATAATGCCATTGGATTTTAATAAATAAATTTTTCATAAAATTTTAAATTATAAATATAATATTTGTATATTCATAAATAGATTGTTTGAATATTTTTATTTATAAATAATTTTAAATTTTATTATTTCTCATAAATTTTAAAATTTTAAATTTTAAATTACAAGTTTAATATTTATATATTTATAAATAAATCGCTCGAATATTTAAAGGCTTCAAACTTATTTTTAAATAACTTTTGTATATACTTGAGTAATTTTATCTGAGAGAAAAAGTTATCAATAACTCACTAGCCTCTAAGAACTCTAAGATTTGTATTTTAACTTTCAAATCTTTAAAATCATTGTTCGTCTTTGAGTGATTTTGTAGAGAGAAAAAATTATTTAATTTCATCTTCCTTCATCATTGTAAAATACTCTGAGATTACTTAGTGTGTGAGAGAGATTAGATTCAAAATTGGAGTGGTTATCTTGGTTGGTTGAAAGCAAAGGTGTACAGGCGTGACTTCATCCAAAAAAAATAACACTCACAAATAATGAGTTGGTATAAAGGTTTGACTTTATCTCAATAAACAACAACTTTAGTAGAGAGTCTAAGTCTTCAAGACCAAAGTAAGAGCTGTGAAATAGGTACGATTAGTCGTCAAACCATGTAAAAATTATCATGTCATTCTTTTCTTTTTCTATTTATATTATAACATGATTGATTTATTGCTTGTGGACTTATGATTTTTGCAATTGGAATGTAAATTTGTTTTGATTATAAAAAGTTATAATTATTTTTATTAATCCTAATTCATCCCCCCTTTGTCATATTTGCTTTCAAAATTTTATCTGAAAAATAATAAACTTTGGACTTATTTATAAAAAAAATATTTAATGATAAAAATTTCAATATTAAACTTATAATTTAAAATTTTAAGTTTAAAAATCTTCAAGGTTCTTTTTATAAAATTTTATTTAAAATATATAAAAGTTAAACTTATTTATAAATAATAAATATTTAAAGGGTCTATTTATAAATATACAAATATTAAAATTATAATTTAATATTTTAAGTTTTAAAACTTTCAAGATCTTTTTTGTAAAATTTTATTTAATAAATGATAAACTTTAGACTTATTTATAAAAAAAATATTTGAGGGGTTTATTTGTAAATGTATACATATTAAACTTGTAAGTTAAAATTTAAAGTTTAAAAATTCTCTAGTTCCTTTTTATAAAATTTTATTTCAAAATGATAAAGTTTAGACATATTTATAAATAAAAATATTCAAGGGGTGTATTTCATATATATAAATATCAAATTTATAATTTAAAAATTTAAGTTTTAAAATCTTAAATATCCTTTTTCTTAAATTTTATTTAAAAACAATAAAATTTTAACTTATCTATAAATAAAAATATTCGAGATGTCTATTTATAAATTTACAAATATTAAACTTAAAATTGTATATTTTATGGATGGTTTATTTGTAAAAATAAATCTTTCATAAAGTTTTAAAACTTTCAAAGTCTTTTTTATAAAATTTTATTTAAAAAATAAAAATTTGGACTTATTTATAAATAAAAATATTCAAAAGTTCTATTTGTAAATTTACAAATATTAATTTGTAATTAAAAATTTTATGGAGAGTTTTATTTGTAGTCATTTGACAAAAGAGAGAGTAGAGAATGAGAAGTTAAAAATTTTGAATGTTTAAATAAAAATTTTAAATGAAAAGGTTATAAAGGATAAAGAACAAATTAATAAAATTTGTATTAAATGATAATAAAAAAAATTAATAAATTTTTAATTAAATGATAATTAAAAAATTATATGTAATAAATAGAAAAAAGGATTGTAAGTAAATATTGAAATCCTGAAGAGTTTTTTATAAATAAAATAAATTTTGAGTTATACCTAAAAATGGAGAAAAAGATAAAAAAAGAAAACCCTTTGAACTGCATCCCATATGCAATAGTAGACCCGTGTAGTATTCGGTTCAAATCGAATAAACTGACCGAACCGAAACTGAATAATCGATTCAGTTCAGTTATTTGGTTTTCGGTTCGGTTCGATTTTGAAAAATACAAAATTTAGAATTCGGTTTTGGTTTTGGTTTTTGATTTTGAAAAATCGTAAAAACTGAACCGAACTGAATTACATATTATATATAAATACATAATATTAGTTTTGATTTTAGTTTTTTATTTTAATTTAAATATAATTAAATTTAAACCGAAAAAATAAAATCGGTTTAAATTTTAGGTTTTCGGTTTAAACCGAATCGAAACGAATATTTTGGTTCAATTTTAGTATAGTTTTTATAGTATTCGATTCGGTTCGGTTCAATTTTGAACCGAATGAACAACCCTATGGAATAGCAAAAGACAATGTAGTTGCGGGCTCTAGGGGTTATTTGAATGAATTCTCCATTTAGAATCGAGAAATTGGTTAATTTTGTTAATTTCGAGGAATTAAGAGAATTATTTAAATTGTCTAATTCGGGTGTTTGAATAAATATTTTTTGGATGCAATTAGAAATTGATTAATTTTCTCAATTTTAAAAAATTTATTAAATTTGATATTAAATTTCGTACAAAATACAAAAAATATAAATATAATTTATAAACACAAAATATATATTATTTTTTAAAATTTAATACTATAACTAAATATAAATAAAATAATATATTAATATTAAGAAATACTAAGTTAATTAATTTATTATTTCAAAAATTAATATAATTATTAAAATGGCCCGAGAATTATATAAATATATACAATTAATTCAAGATTTTTTTATTATATTTTAGTTAATAAATTAAATAATTTGATAAACTTAAAATTATAATATTTAAAAAATAATTCATTTTTAGTTAAATAAACATTTTAAAATTAAAAACAAGTAAATTAATTTTAAAATAAAAATTTTAAAAATAGTTTAAATATTATATAAATTCATCATTTAATTTGCGGGTTCCACTGTAATTTCCAAAAATTAGAATTGGAAAAGAAAAAGAATTGTCTAATTTTTTCAATTCCGAATTTCGAAATCGAAGCAAAAGTTGAATTAAAAAATTGAATTTTTAATTACTCTAATTTCTAAGGTTTTGAAATCTATCCAAATAGCTCCTAAGTGCATTTCTAGTATTTGGGGGTGCAGATGCTGATGGTGATGATACAGCGTGCAGGATAATGAATGGTAGGCGCAGGTATGTTGATGCGAAGGACGTGTCGTGACGCTGTGTGGATTTTATGGTACCTTGCTGTAACAAAGTATACAGCAATGCTGGTCCCCCAATCAACCTCTCTGCTGCACTTGCTTTTCTTTCTGATGGGTCTGCTATTTAGAAATAAATAAATTTTTTTATAAATCACATAGACAATATTCTTTGAAATCCAAATAGCAAAATCCATCAGAAAGAATCAGATTCATAATGATCCATTTTTACTTACCAAAGAAGAAGGATTTTGCTCTCAGTAATTACATATAAAACATAACATACAACATATTTTATATATAAGAAATAGAGAAGACAAGCAAGTACTAGAAAATTATGAGGAAATAAAAAAAAAAGAAAAAGCACTACAACTGCACTGTAGAGAACAATAGCGAAAGGTTGACAAAATTTCCCCCGACCAACCTCCGAACTATACAAAAAGTCTAAGAATTCAAACATTAGTCAACCCCAGTTTCCCGCCACCCACCCCGTTTCTTCTTCTTTTTTTTTTTCCTTCAAATTTTTCAGCAGCTCATGGCCTCATACTTCACCGGAATCGCCCTGTTGAACCCCACCTGCGATATCAGGTTCCCCACCGCCGCCATGTCCCGGCAGAACACCCCCTGTAACACCGCTGCTGCTGCTGCTGCCTCCTTTGCCTTCTCTGCCTGCTTAACTGCCGCTGCGGCCGCTGCCTCCCTCACCCGCTGCTTCTCCGCTGCCTCTTCATCCATCACCGCGGCCATGATGCTCGAGTACCCTTTCTGTAGAAGCCGGTACAGCATTAATGCTGACATCCGCGCCTGGTCCCGGATCTCATCGAGTCCACGGTGCTCGTCCCCAAACTCCAGCCGGTCCACAAACCCTGCTGCCTTGTCTGGCCGGTGCTTCAGCGAAAGCAAGAGATGTGCGCGCTCTAACTCCGACCGTGTGCATCCCTGCTGCACGCCGATGAGGGCATAGTAGTCGATATTGGTCCCTTCTCCTGCCGCCACTTGCAGCCGGAGCTGTTGGATTCTTGAGGTCAATGCCCGGAGATTGCTTGGTATGTCACGGTACCGAACATCGGTGTGTGGCTTCCAGGCAGGCCCAGGGAGCTTGCGGTCACGGAGGATGGAGTCGTAGAGTAGCTTGAGGTGGTCGAGATCCCTGAGACAGTCCGGGAGGGACCGGACAGCCTCAAGAAGGTCAGCGCGAGAGCGTAGAGCAGGAATAGATGCTGGATCAAGAGCGATCGCCCGATTGCAATCGCCAATGGCTTCAGCTAGCCGACCAGCGGCCTGGAATGCCAAGGCCCTGCTGACAAGACAAGAGGCAGCAAAGGCATGGGGGATGCCACGGCGGCCCTCAAGGATCTTCGAGAAGTGGCGGACAGATTCATTTGGGAGGCCAGCGCTAAGGGCAGCAAGCGCAGCCGCACGCCGGCGGAGCAGGAGCTTGACATGAGAGAGGAGGTGCGAGGCAGCCTCCAACTCGGATGATGGCATCACCACCGGGAGGGCTGCGACGGTGGCCAAAGAGAAGCTGTCGTCGGACCAGCAGACGCTTTCCCGGCGAAAGGCAGCGGTGGCTAGGCGGCGGCCGGTCTGGAGGAGGGCCATGGAATCCTCCATCATGCCCAAATGGCTGCAGGCCTGGCCCAGAACCAAGTACCTGAAGGAAGAAAGAAAGAGCGGGAAAAGGGCGGTAAAGATTTTGAAATAGACCGAAAATAAATTGATCGGTTCAGCGTCGGACCGAATCAGAAAAGGCCTGCAAGGGGACGAGGATGCGGACAAAAGGAATTCGTAATGACTTGACGAGATGCCCTATCTCAAATTACAAAAATATCCTCATGTCTCTGGTGGATCGACGAGGATATTTTGGTCAATTTGAGATTGGGGTCAGAATAGAGTCAGAAGATCCAGGATGGGTTCGCATTGGATTCGGTCCGAGACTTATCAAAAACCAGGAAAATTAAAAATAAAAAAAAAGAAAATAAAGAACTACTGAAAAAGAGGAAAAAAATCATTTAATTCGCTGACCGACCAATTAATGAAGGTCCAATTAATTGGGTGTACTTTCATTGCCAACAACAGATAAAAAGATTTTTTTAAATAAAAAAAATAATTTGAGAAATCGAAATTACCTCCACTGCCCTTCCTTTTCGCAGTTTTTACAGAGGGATGCCATCGCCTTCTTCTTGAGCTCGGCGACGGAGAAGCACTGGAACGAGCGCTCGCCATCGGATCTCTCATCGTCGGCGGACAGGAGCTTGACATGTTCCCGCGGGAGCAGCTTCTCCGACGCGGCGGCGGTGGAGGAGAGTGACGTCGCGGAGTCATCGTCGCCGGCGGCGACACGAAAGCTAGGAATGTAGTCCTGGAGCATGTCCGCGACGTCGCGGAAGCGGCGGAGGAAGAGCAAAGATCGTGCTTTAAGCTCCAGTGCTGCGTCGTTTCGCGGCGACAGCGCCAGCGCCGCGTCGAGGAGCCCCAGCGCCGCCATCACATCCGACGGCTGCTGCGAGCCGATCAGGGCTCGGGCGTCACGGATGTACTTGTCGACAGTCTGCGTGAAAAAATAAAAAAAAGTTTCAGAACAACATTATGGATTGAAATTTTTCGAAAGATTGGATCTTTGGGATGAAAATGTGGTCACAAAAAGTGCAGTTTAAATAAAAAAGCAGGGATTTTTTCAGTACAATGAGAAGAAAAGAATGTGTTTTGGCATTTGTGTTTTGTTTCCTTCCTATTTTGAAATGAATAGTAATGAACAGAAAAAGACCGGGATTCTAGTCCTTCTTCTTGGTCGACATAAAAGAGGGAGAAAGATCAAACCAAGAAAACGGCAATGTGTTACTCGTCGATCATCTGCGCCAAAAAAACAAGAAGGTAATTTTGAGGTATGGATTGAAATTTCTCTAAAAAATCGTATTTCTTTGCCCAACTTCTTTTTTTGGGGGAAACAGGGGAACGATTCTTAAAAAAGTGTTATTTACGTCGTAAAAATGTGGATTTTGATTCACAGAAACAAGAAAACAGCAATGTACAGTGAACGAACAGAATTGATGCCCTTCTACCACGATGAAAATAAATGAAACAAAGAGAGAAACCCCCACCCAAAAAAAATGAAAAAAATCCTCTAAAAATTTCGTTTCTTTCGCATCTTTTTGCTGGGAATCAGGGGAACTATTCTGAAGAAAATGTGCATTTTGATTCAAAATGACAAGAGAACAACAATAAACAGAGAAAGAACAGGATTGTAGTATATCAACGATATAAAGAGAGAAAAAGCCACAAAAAAGGAGGAAAGAGAGGCGACTGACCTTCCTGTTGCTCAGCCACCAGTGCTTCTTCTCCAGGGAAAGAGACATTCTCCCCAAAGCATGAGCTTGAAAACTGAGAAAGAGGAAGGGAAATCAAGAGAAATGGAGGAAGAAGGCCCCCAAACCTCTATTCTCTTCTCTGAAGCTTGAGAAATTTTAGTAGTTGGCTAGCAACGGCGGGTGAATGAAAGAATGGAGGAGAGGAAATAATGAGGAAAAAATGCCAGCTTTGACTGCTCCTGTTTCCCTTTCAGAGAAAGCTTTGATCCTTCAACTTCTTCGCTGGCAAGATGCTCTCTCTCTCTCTGGCTTTACAGGAAAATATAAAGTGGGTTTTCTGGGTTTCTTTCGTCATATTTTCATAAACACCCACTACTTTGTCAAAATTTTATGAAATGGATTTTTTGAAGGTGCAAAAACACTGGCATTCGATGGTTAGGCATAAGCCATATTCATAAATTCAAATTACGGAAATTAAAATTACAAATTTCTCGTTTTGAAGTATAACTCTTACTTAGTATTAATGGTTATGTTTTTAACTAAAATGAATTGACATGATTAATTCAAATCATAAATTAAAATGATGATTTTTAAACATTTCCAACTTTTAAGTAAATATTTTTATTATTAAGATATTACATTGTCTTTACCATTTTGATAAGATATTGGATCTTTATGCGAAAAATCATTTGGTTTACTTTTATTTTTATTGAATTTTGGGAATTGGTACTTGCACAGATACAGTTTTTAATTTTTAATTGTATTTGCAGCGTTTATTTTAAAGAGGATGCTTATGCTTTATGGACCTTTAAGCAACTCCTAGTAATTTGAGTTGCCATCATAATAATTAATCATATACTTCACATTGGTCAATTCATATTATTTCGTATAATTTAAATTCTTATAGGGTCCTCTTCAGAAGAATACCAACATATCACGGGACTAATTATCCGCTTCTACTTTCCCAAAATAACCCCCACAGAGCACATTCAGGGCCACGGAGGACAAATCTTTCGCCCGGTTGCGGGGGCATCAGAAAAAGGCACAATAGGAAAGTTAATGAAACTGGGGGTCCATTTCTGGAAGAGTTTGCCCCTTTGTGTTTGAATGAGGCCCATGTTATGCGAGAACAATGACTGGGTCCACCCTCATGCCTTGCTCGCCACGTCATTAATGCTCGCAGCTGTATCCACGTGGCCGCCAGCTGTTAGGCTGATTTGTGCACCATGGGGCCCGCCCTAATGTGTGTAGCTGTACTCCATGTAAGCCTATTTTAGGTGAAACTACCCCCACTTCAAATTTTCTTAATAATAAAAATTATTATTCATGAAAATTGTTTTAACGCTTATCTAAAACGTAAATCATTAGCAAGAAACGTCGCGTATTATTGACTTATTACAGAAAACCATCTTAAATCACTTGATATAATGATTTTATTTGCAGAAATTATCGTCGACGGAAAATCATTGAAATTGACAAGCGAAAAAAATTTGGTTGAGTCGGTTAACAAGATGAACGTTCTCCAGATCAAGTAGAATACGATTGGATTAGAGTGAAATTGGGATTAAAATTGGGGTGAGCAGGTGGTTGGCAAGTTGGTGGCATGTTGAATGAAGTATGGGTGGGGTTTCTAGTCTTGGTGTTTAAATGATGTGATTTTGGTTAGGATGAGATTCGCATAAAATGGATGGATAATGCAATGTAATTATCAGATATTCAAAATTAGTTAACTTGTAATCAACTTGAATTATATATATCACAACTGTTTTTATATATTACATGATTTGTTTGCTCGCTTGTTTTATATCAAGTTAGTTAAGGTTTAGGAACATAATATCAGGTTTGATTATGTCTTTATAATTCAGGTTTTCCGGTTGGGTGGGTTTTCTTTTCTTTTCTAATATTTCTTAGACTAATGATAGTTATATATCTATATATATATATATATATATATATTGATTTTAAGTTTATGAAAAAGTGCTTATAAATCTCTTACAATTTTCAAATTTTAGAAATTAGCCCCTCCAATTTTCGAAATTACCTATCAGCCCTTCCATTACCTTGTTGTTAGTGCATTCAACCCTTGGATAAATTTTAGCAAATGCAAACATATGCGAGGGCAGTGAAATTACACACGTGAATACACTTCTATTCTACTAGAGGATGCAAAAAGACTGATATTTGGTAGAAATTTATTGATTTAGTTGTGTATTGAATTCGAATATTTCGCAGAGTTCTAATTAAATTAAGATTTATATTAAAAAATAATTTAGTGGACCTAATCTTTTCCTAAATTTATCTCCTACAAGAAGACTTGAATTAAGCTGTAGTTGCTATATTGCCTACCAATATACAAGATTTTGGCTTCCTTTCTGGAACAATTCTACTAAGCTATTACACTCGGGATAGAATTTCTTTGTGATAGTTATCTCATTCGATGTGAGGGATCATGATAGAGAAATAGAAAGTGTCCTCTGACTTTAAATCATGTTGACTTTTGGGTGAGACCACAGGTTGGCCCTAAGTCAATTGGCTATTGGTGAGACCGCAAACTTTTCCTAAACTATCTTAACTTTTAAGCTAGCCCTAAATCAATTGATTGTTAGGCAAAATCGTGGGCTAGCCAACCCTAAATGATCTTGTTAAGAATTTTTTTTTGTTAATTTTTTTTTTGTTTTTATTCTTGCTCTCCTCCTCATTGTCAATCCAAGTAGTTCTCATTATCAATTCTTCTCTGACATTATGCCATCAGGATGAATGAGGCCGTGGGTGGTTGTGATGGTAATAGAGATTTGCTGACATTCTAGACCATGGGTGGTCATAATATTGGTGGAGATCCATCATCATATAGAAGGCTACAAATGACCATGGTGTTGGTGAAAATCGACCATCATATGAAAGACCACAGATGGCCATGGTGTTAGTGGAGATCTGTCATCATATGGAGGGCCATGGATGACCTCGGTGTTAGTAGAGATCCACCATCATATGGAGGGCCATGGGTGGCCTCGGTGTTAGTAGAGATCCACCATCATATGGAGGGCCGTGGGTGGCCATGACATTAGTGAAGATTCACTATCATGCTGAGGGCCACGGATGTCCATGGTATTGGTGAAGATCTACCATCATCCGGAGGGTTGCGGGTGGCTGTGACATTGGTGGGTGGCTGTGACATTGGTGGAGATTCGCCACCATGCAGAGGGCCACAAGTGGACACAATGTTAGTGGAAATCCGCTACCATATGGGCACAAGTGATTGTGATGTTGGTGAATAAAACATAGGCTCATGATGGGATTCAGATGCCCGATTCTTTTAGATTCGATCATTCGAACTTGGGCTGATTAGAACATATGACAGTTGGTAGAGAATAAGGCCATGAGTGGCTGCAAGACTTAAGGAAGAGGAGGCAACAAGAGCAACAAGTGCGAGAACACAAAGATCTCATAAGGGTCAAATAAAATAAGAGATAATGAAAGAAAAGATGAACAAAAGTGATGAAGTCTTACATCCTTTCGGTCCCTTGTTGATGCCTTCTTACTCTCCTCCTAAATGATGAGATCTTACTCAAAATTTCTTCTTCAATTCGTATAGAATTTACCCAAGAATCATCTATAAATTGTTCTTTTTCGTGTGCCCTATTCCCCATTTTATAGGGTCCTGAGAGAATCTCCAATTTTGATTATTAGGTTTTAATTGGGATATTTGATAAGTACTCACTTGTCATAAATCCCATATTTGAATTAATATTCTTTGAGATTATACCTTCATTGTTGAAAAATCATATTGATTTTGATGGATTTCAAGAAGAATTTTATTTTTGTTTTTGTAGATTGAAGACTAAACTGGATGTTCGACTGTAACTATGATTTCACGTAGTCGAACTACACTAAATGTCTAGTTGGAATTGGACGTCCGACTGCTAGTTAGGATCCGTATAATTGAATAGAACTGAACAACTTATTGAGAATTGGATGTTTAGTTGTAACTGAGTTCGGGTTTTGGACCCAATTTTTAGCCCTTTTCTATTTTACATTGGTCTAAATCACCCTAAATCAAGCTCAAAGTCTAATTCTAACTTGAAGATGGGTTATAAAAACTACTAAAATAGATCATAACCACAAGACTTGCAATATGGTCATTGCAAATTGATATCTTGGTTATGCATCACAATTACTGGTAATGTAGCTTATTTTCGGTTGATGTATTCGATGTTTTGTTTATGCATTTGGAACTTTTATTGACACATTAAAGACATATTTACATACCAGACAATATATTTATATATGGGGTATTATATTTATATTTGGCGAGTTTTTGTTATATATGGGATGATCTGTTTATATACAGAGAGTTCTGTTTACATAAAAGGAGTTCAATTTATATATGACACATTTTGTTTATAAATGGGGTGTTTTATTTTTGTATAGAAAGTTTTATTTATATATGAGGAGTTTTGTTTATTGACTGAGATATCTACTTATATTTTATGATATTCGCTAATAACCTTCATGAGTTCTATTTATATATAAGGAGATTTATTTATAGATCGGGAGTTTTATTTATATATGAGGAGTTCTATTTATATATGGAGAGATCTATTTGCACACTAGGAGTTTTGTTTATATATAAGGAATTCTATTTATATATGGAGAGTTTCACTTATATATGGGGCATTGTGTTTATAAATGGAGTGTTCTGTTTATATATAAGGAGTTCTATCTATATAAGATGAGTTCTATTTATATATGGAGAGTTCTATTATATGAGTTTTGTTTATATATGGGAATTGCGCTTATAGATGAGGTGTTTTGTTTATACATAGAAAGTTCTATTTATTTATTATGATATTTGCTTATAGCTTGTGATATATGCCTATAACCTTGTAAGTTCTATTTATATATGAAATTTTTTTTTATTTATATATGAAAAATTCTATTTATATATGGAGAGTTTTATTTTATATATATGGAGTTCTGTTTATATATGGGGAGATTTATTTATATATGGGGAATTCTATTTATATATGGGAATATCTTTTTAAATTAGAATAAACACATTTAAGATGAATTAAAAAACTCATATACAAATACCATTTAGTATTAATGCAAAGTTAGCTAGAGTCAATAAACGAAAATGTCTAAATAGGTTGTTACATCTCAGCAATGATGAGGTTTGTGGCAAACTTGTAGTATAATTTAAGAATCTCATTCTTCTCGATAACAATAGTTTTTCCTCTCATTTGAAGGTCGATGAACCGAAGTACATAAGTAGTGCAATCAGATGAGCAAAAAACCATGATACATTACGATAACAATGATAATCAAATAAATATTATAGCAAAAAATTATCACATACAAGTAACATAATATGTGTTTGTAATAAAGGCATATGTTGGATTTTGATAGGGACAATTATCGACATGAATGATATTAGATATTGTGGGGTTGCCACATATGTGTTGCCCAAATAAGTGGTTCTAAATCTAAAGCACTGTAAAAATGTATAAGATTAATGCATAGTCAACATAGATTTTGTATGTTGAACGAAACAATAAAAATATGTAACAAGTATTTGATATACCGCTTGCCTAGTAGTGTCGTTGTATTTGGCACCCTTTAAAAAGGAGTAATGCCTATACTCTTTATTTTCAAACTCCACCACTAGGAAGTGCCAATGGTTTCCATGGATGATGGGCATAAAGATTATTTCTTGTCCTTTGTAAAGTCTTGGTAAAAAAAAAAAAAAAAAAAAATCCTACACCACCTTTAGGGCCTACTGTATGTTCGCAATGGATACTCCAAGCATGGTCAGACCCATGAAAGCAAAGGAAATGTAAGTTTGCAATTTTGACTTCACTCTCTGTTGCAATGTGTGAATGTGGGCATTGATGACATCTACGCTCGTGAATCCTCCCAAAAGGTACTTATGGAGAATGATTTGTGTTACAATCAAGTTTGACATTTACCACATATATGACCTGAGTGAATAAAAAAAAATCAAGTATTAGCCTGCATGTATGAAGACATCTACACATATATAAACATATTTGTGCATTTATGAACAAATTTGCATATATATAAATACTTATCTGTACACATATCTGTGCATATATAAAGATATCTACACATATATAAATACTTATATACTCATATATGAACACATCTGCATATATATATATATTAACACCTCTACTCGTATATAAACACTTGTACTAATGTACAAATATATCTATGCAGATATAAAGTTATCTACATATATATAAATATTCATACACATATATAAACACATTTGCACATATATAAACAAATTTGCACATATATAAACGTATAAACATAGCTATATATATACACACCTATATATAAATAAATTGGCACATATATAAACATTCCTGCACATATATAGTCACTTCCAAATATGTATAAATATCATAATATATTTTCAAAGATTTTAATCCACATACAGTCGATGTAAACCAACAATTAATTAGAACAAATGATGCAAACCAATAGTCAATGTTATAAAACTGCACAAATTAACCAATATCAATGTCATAAAACCACACAACTTAGCATTGTCAATGTCATAAAACTCACTCATCAGCCTTTGACTCATTATGAATGTTTCTACCACCATCTTCCTTCGAGGGTCTACATGGTTAATTCCTAGATAGTAGAAGTTGAGACGACACCTACAACAATATCATCTGTCTTATCTACCTGCATTGCATTCTCCTTCCCCTACTAGACTATAGCCTCCTCCCCCCGCTGGACCGTAGTCTTCTCCCCCTGCACTATTTCATAACTGAGGATTGTGTTTGATGGTACCAATGCATGACTTAGGTCCTCCTTTGATGTAGTCCTCTTAACACTACTGGACCATTATTTTGTGACATTAGTAATATCTACCTTCTTCTTTTTTAATCCTCTGCCTTATTTGTCACCCTTTGATGGCCACTTTTCTACTTTCTTGGGTCTGCATAGGGACTGAGAAGCTTCTTTGTGCATCAAACCACATGGTTTGTGTGCTTCCTAAAACTCCTCAGTAGGTTAGGTAATGGGCACAACAAATGTATAAGACACAAATTACTAGACCTATATACTAAGAAAGAAACATAATTCTTAAAACCAAACCTTCGCTTGTTGTCTCAGGATTGGCAATAGGTGTTGCTCCTTCCACTTGAGGCTACATAGGATTTGGGTTAGGTGGGTCTCCTTTGGTCTAAGCTATGTTGTATAGGATTTGGGCTAGGATGGGATGGGCTAGGCTGTGGTTTGCTCTGCACTTATTCCACTTGTGGGTGCCTTGTAACTTCTAAGAACCTGAATCTCCACTTGGCAAAGGTGACTATCCATATCCTTATGATGTCGCATCATCTTTGACATGCTTTCCTCCATCTTCTCCTTTATCTCAAAAATAATTTTCTTTAGTCTTTGCTAGCCATGGGCACTTGACTCATTCTATTGGCCCATTATTCTTCCCTAGTTCTCGCTTGCCACATTGGTCGCTAACCTAACACTTGGGGGATATGTAGGATCAAAGAGCCCTCACCAACCTCAGGTTGACCTCCCTCACTGAGGAATAGACACATCTCAGTCGCATCCAACTATAATATTTTTATCTACACAAATGTAAGTCCATGTCAATAAATCTCACGCATAAGTATACATTACATTAATTTATAATCACTAACACTCATATGTGATCACTTCCATCAATACACATAAAATCACCAATATCTAATTACTTCCGATTATAACAAAGCATAACAACCCACATCTAATTATTTTAACCAATATCTAAATGGTAATGCACATGTATAAATAGTACAACCAAAAATAACAATTATGCTTACCTAGTTGGCTTCTAGACTTCTTATTATTGCAGCCACAATTGATAACTTTTGTACTCCAACACCACTATACCCTAGTATATAGGGGTATATGTGGATATTGACCGCTTGCTCTGGCTCATCATCTCATAAAACCATAGTGAAGGTAGAATGCAGCAACCCCTCATGTAGCCAACTATCACAATCTGCCCTTGTTGTCTTTGAACCTTGCACACAACAGAAGACATGTTTTCCATTAGCCATGCATGCATGACCCTCACCTATGCATACTCACTTGACATAGTTATATCATCTACGTGGTGAAGCATGAACGGGGGCATGTGAAGACCAGTGTTTAGTAACGAATGAAAACCCAACAAATAAATTAACAATGTCCTCATGAAGTCTTATTCTTCCTATTCATTTTGTAGAAGAACACCATTGTGCTGAAACTCCACAATACGATCCGTATACTTATCAACCTGTCTACTAATCTTCTGCTTTCCATAACTAGAACTCAACTAGTCTCTAATATTGAAATCTACTCTCTTCTGAGACATTGGGAGACCACAATAACAAACAAATGTCCTCCTCCCTAAATTGGAAACATCACCCTCCCAACTTGAAGCCATGCTCATATTCATCATAAGATAGAAGGATCTCATTTAGGAGAGGCCTCTCATTTGGAATATTTGGGCAATTGAACAATCATCTAAATGATAGTGTACCAAGGAGTTGCCAATGATTCTCAGTCATCTTCGGCCTTAATTTCTCTGACTTTGATACTAGGGAGAACTAACATCAATGTATAATCAAATTCTTCTTTGACATTTTCAATCTAATATAGGATAGTGGATACAAATAGTAAGGAAATAAACCCTTCAACCAAATACTGAACACTTATATGTGTAAATATTCATTTGTTTTTTGTATATAAATATTACACTTCAACAAAGTAATAAATATTTCCACCCATATATAATCATCTCAATCAATATATAAATATCACATTTCAACCGAATCATAACCAAATCATTCAAGATGAACAATTTCAATGCACTCCTATGAAGAACGTCTTTGTCTAATCCCAAATGAAAATAAATTAGGGACAATTGCCTATTAATTGAAAAATACCCAATTCACAAAGCCTAATCGATCAATATTTCAAATAATTACAATTTTCTAACACATAATCATCTATTATACTTATCTTGCCACAAAAAATGTAAAGTAGATGAGGGATCAAAATAGTGGTACTAGCGAATTGCAATGGTGAGGCACAAGCAAAGTGGTGGAGTCATGATGGAGAAGCATAGACGCAATAGTTGGGGTCGTAACAACAAGGTGCAAGTAAAGCATAGCGGCGGGGTTGCTTCTCGAAATGCAAGGGGTGCTAGAAGAAGGAGAAGAGAGGCAGAGTTGGGATGAGTGTGTGAAGCATGAGAAGATTAATGGTAGTTGCAGATTGTGGGAGAGAGAGATAGTGGGAGGAGAGATAGGGTAAGTTATTGAGGATATACTAGTTATTTTACACCTCAGTTAACCCCGTTAACTCCATCAAGAGCTTAAAAAAGGTTGATTTGGCATATGGAGGGCTGAACAATAATTTCAAAAATTAGAGGAGCTGATCATGAAAGTCAAAAATTTTGAGGGATTTATAAGTAATTTTCTCTTAAGTTTATTTATGTGTATTTCCCAATAAAAAGGAGATGAAATCTATGACAGTATGCTAATCCATATCCTCATAGACTATCAAGATATCTACTTGAACACCTAATTTTGTTTTCGCTTTTATTTCTTCTAGTTCATAACCTAAATTCTAAGTTATTTTTTAGGAAAAATTTGCAATAACTCCCACCAAATTTAAAAATCTCCTTCAAAATTTTAATTTCTTGTTCATCCCCTTAGACTAGATAAAACATTAAAAATTTGCTAAATTTATGATTTTGCCCTCTATTCTTTTGTTTTGAAAACTGTGGGCAATTTCAATGAAAGATTCTCATTCTTTCTGATGATCTCACCCTCTTACTTATTTTCTCTTTCCATCTTGGCTGTCATCATCACTCAACTATTGCCCTAGATTGGCACCTTTGAGGGGAGATCTACAGTAAGAAATAAAATACAAATTATGATTATAAACATGATTATGAAGATCAAGCCCTAATATTATTCACCAAGATAAATACATTCAAGCAATATCAATCAATTTCATACAAACCACACATTCAATAATATAAATAAAGTGAGAAACATGCACCATGGTTTTTACATAGTTCAGAGATCAACTACTCCTACTTCATGACCCTTACTTCACTCTTAAGGACTTCAATTACTCCACTAGTAATGTTACTTTTTGAGTCAAAGCGAAGCCTTTACATAAAAATCCAAATTGGAGCATCGCTTCTTTGGGTGAAGCAAAGTTCATCGCTTTCTTAGGGTGAAGCAAAGCCTATACAACAGATCTCTCCAACAGAGATGATCTACTGCACACCGGTATTATTGTACTCTCACACTCTTAATGTCTAACAGTATTTACAAGTAGTAAAAAGCAAAAGATATTACATTTGATGCTCACTACGAGTTCTCTCAAGATAGAGGACAAAAGCTAGAAGATTTGGCTTGAGATTTGAAGGTTTAGAGCATTTCTTGGGCTAGTAAGCTTGGAGGGCTCTGATCTCTTCTCTAATTATAAATATAGTTGTAAAAATTTGTCAATAGAAGACCAACCATGCCTATTTATATCTTATGGGTTCAAAACAAGCCATTGGGAGTGAGATCCTACGATTTGGTTTGCTCCAATAGTCAAAATACTAGCTATTAGTCACGTAGATTTCGTGAATCGGATATCTGGTTCCCAATTGGGTGTCTATTTTTGTCAAAGCTGGAATCCTAGTTAGACATCCAGTTCTCAATCGGGCATCAAATTCTGCATAGAACTAAAGGTGGAAATCTTCAGTTTGACTAAACCAGTTGTCTAGTTAAGTCAGAAAAGCACTGTTAAGAACTACAAAATTCTATGCAACAAATAATCTAAACTATAAATCTCAAACCAAATCTTTCACACGATTAAAAAAAATAAAAAATCTAAACCTAGTTGATCCAATTTCTTGAGTGATCTTTAAGTCATCTACAGTTCTTCAAATTTCATTCGTTAATCCACCATCACATCTCATCTTTAATATTTTCTTCATGTACATCCCTGCTTGAGGCTTTTAAACGAGTATGATCTTCATTCAAGCTCAGTTTGGTTACAAGTTACATATTCTCAAAAAATCATTTAATACATAGTTTGATCATTATCAAAACTATAAAGGACAATATCAACTGCTATCATTGCTTAGTGCTCGGCTATCATATCTCTGTGAAAATGATCGGCCTAACTCGATTGGTTTGCATCAGTGCTTGTGTACTATTCAATTTTAGTGAAATAAGTGAAAGGGAACATATATGGAAAACATTAATACACTCAATTTATATATTATATGATATATATACTTTATTAAGTTGTACATTTTAATCCAAGCTTAATAGTTTACACTAAATAAATATATATAGTAAGATATAAATAGTTTTCAGTTAATATAACAAAAAATAAGTATATATTTACATATCGCAATCATTTTACTCAATAATCCTAAAGTACCTATTTTCACATTTCATACTGACTGATTGATAAAACACAATAATAACCACAAAATTTTCAATAGAATTTGATCTTTACAACTAAAATAAGACAAATATGACTATAAAAAACTACATAATACATAAAATAACTAGCTTTGACAAACTCTCACTTGTACCGATGAGAAGAGTATAATGACAGACATGAAATGAAGAATACAACAATACGAGGCAAACTCAAGACAAATAGACAAAAATGAAAAGAAAGACTTCAATACTTATCATTTTTCCTGGGAGGAGATATACTTAGTGGAGCAATTGTTGCTTAGAGCTACCTTCAAGTTGCAAACATTAACAGTTAGATCGATCACTTCTCTCTAAAAATATAGTGGACTTCATACATTCTATGAAAGTTAATATCGATATGGATCATCACTGGGGTGTAGTACTTGTCTGAAATTAGGTACTTCACAATCATGAAGAATGGATTCAGTCTCCATTTATTATAGATATCAACTCAAATTAATGGATTCAGTCTCCATTTATTATATATATCAACTCAAATTTCTTCTCATATAGAAAATATCATAAAATTTACTGTATGATCTTTTCCTCGGTATCTAGTTATTGCTACAATATTATCCATTAGAGAACCTTGGCAAATTAGATATTAAGGGATGGAGACATTAGATGAGGCCTGTCAACTGCTCCTAGCCTCAATAGAGGTGGCTGCAAAGGCAATAGGGACACAAACACCCGGAATAGGGAGCTGCTGCAAGTGGTGCAGCATTGGAGGTTATGGAAGGGAAGTTAATGAGAAGAATATAAGATTGAAAAGATGGATCTCAAGCTCGACTTTGCCATTAATTGTAATTGTGGCTAGTTGTTCAATAAGGGGGAGAAAAAAACAGACATTTTCGTGCCTTCACGAGCTACCCTTGACAAATCACCATATAGGAGACATGTGACTTGGGATCCACAACATGAGTTTATCACATTAACATTATATAACGAAGCAGGTTTTTGAGAATTTGAAAATTTTGGAATGAATCCTTAGGAAGTCACAAAATTGGTAGCTGCATCGAAAATTTTTCCTGCTTTTAACTAGAATTTCAAATACATATAAATGTTTTTTTCCCAAGATGATCACTCTCAATTTTGAAAAGAATTGCAGTCTAACATCATCCGATAGTCTCAGTTGCTTCAAGATGACATAACATTAGTTTCTTGTAAACTCATTGACTAATCACACTTAAAACCAAATTATCAAATTTATAACTACAACATCAAAGCTCTTAATAGGTGTCATTGTGGGACCATGAGCATGTTATGTTGCAAGAGAGAGTACTTACATATCGAATTTGATCATTGATTGTGCACCAGCCGTGAACAGTTATTGATGAGCAAGATGATGTAGCAGAAGAGCAAACAAGGTATTGTTTCTGATTCCCAAGAAATCAGAAAGAATCCTATTGCAACACAAGGAAGCCTTGTGCAAATCCATCTCCTTTGGTCGTATGTTCTTCCACCTAAAAGGTGACCATGGTCTGCCACGTGGGTTGTTTTCTTCCTGCTTAAAAGCTACAAGACCCATTAGATCTAGAAGCATAATATAGATTCTAATTTTTTCAGCAAAAATATGTTTCTGAAAAGCAAAAGTTTATCAAGTAAATTCGCTTTCGAATGAATTGGATCAGGGGACTGGAGGCTTTATCATTTGGTTGGCAAAGTAATCAGCCAATTGCTTAATGCTTGAGATATACCATCCAGTGTCTAAAATTGTTTCTTCTTCCAAACAATTGCCTAACATGAGAAATTTATGATCTTTAATTCAAAGCATGTTACAACTTTCGTCATCAAAAAATAATCATTCATCGAACATTGGAAACGCAAAGAGAGAGAAACTTTTCTCTTCCACCTATCTCAATCTCCATAAGAAAAAAAGAACAAAAAACTAATTACAGAGGTGGTTGTTGATTTAATAGGGTTCCCTTCAAGAGGGTGTGCTCCCTTCAAAAGAAAAATGCCTTTATTGTAGCCACATTTAGGGCTCCCATTTCATGTGAGCTCAAAGCCAGGATCCCATGAAGTGGGTTAATGTGCCATTGTGTCACATCCGTTGTGAATGGTAGGTGTCACCACAATGAGATCATATAACAGACCTCATGATCTCGGAGGTAATGGAGTGCCTCCAACGTATGTGTGCACGGGCAGCATACATATAAGGAAACAATCAACTATGGTGGTCAGTGCCACTACAAGGAGTATTATGCGAGGAAGCATGTGATCATGCGAGACGACAGACTGCCTCCAACATATGTGTGCGTGGGCAACACACATAGCAGCAAGTGATGGAGTCACAACATGTTCGGATGGAGACCCGAACAGCTCAAATAATCCTACAGAGTGAACAGTGGGACAGGTTGGCTGAAGTGAGCTGCAGGAGTGTGTGAACAATTTGGACACTTGGCGCTACAGGCTAAAAACACATGGCTGCAGGCTGAAGAATCAGAGCTGCAACTGTCAAGGCACATGTGGCCAGCAAAGAGGCAATTGAGGGCTCATGGGACAGGTGGTTATAACTGGAGGGAGTCAAGGAAACTACAGGGAGAACATTGTAGAACATGCTCTCTATGATCCCAACAGGTGGACTGGAGGGAGAACATTGTGGGGAATGTTGTTCATGATCTCCAACAGGTGGACTGCAGGGAGAATAATGTGGGAGCATATTCTCCATGATCTCCATGGGTGGCTCACAGTCAAATATGTGTATTATAAATAGACCAAGGGGGTCTATTGAGCTGAGATACACATAGGCAAAGAGAGACTTGTAGTGTCACTCCGCATTAGAGTTATATGTGAGTAATAAAATGTTGGCAAGGTTGCTATACTTCTCTTCTCCTCTATACTCTTGTGGGCTTGTGCGAGTTTGGCAGGTTGAGGTGGGCTAACCTTGGTGCCATTATGGGCAAAATTTTAGGGTAGAAGTTTGGCCATGTGACAAGTGGTATCTGAGCCCGGTTTGGTGAAAATCTGGTTCAGCTGAAGCCAAGATCAACAAAAGCCATGGTGACCCAAGTGGAGCTTCGAGATTAGTTGATTCGCATCAAAGAGATGCTGGGAAATCTACCAACTGAAGATGCGGGCAGCTTATGGGCTCAGTTGGCTTGGCAAGAGAGGCAAAATGCTGCTCTTAAGGAGGCCCTTGCAAGTGAGGTGAAAAGTGTGAAAGAAAGATATGCTGCGATCATGGACTTCATAAGATCAAGTCTGAAGTCCTTGGAATAGGACTTGATGGTGGTAAAGAGAGCGGTGCAAACTCCACTATTGAAGGCAGAGCTCTTTCAAAGGTAAGAGTCCTAGAATCTCATTCCTTTAATGATTGCAGGAATGCAAAGGAGTTGGAGAACTTCTTGTGGGATATGGAGCAGTACTTCAAGGCTGCTCACATTTTGGAATGTGAGAAAGTCACCATCACCAGCATGTACTTGAGTAGAGATGCCAATTTATGGTGGCGTACTAGAGCATCGGAGAATGCTCGAGCTGGAGGATTGGGAAATCCTCAAGAAGGAACTAAAGGAGCAGATCCTTCCGTGCAACACAGGGTGGGTTGCACGAGAATCCCTGAATAAGTTGCGGCATTTGGGGACCATAAGGGAGTATGTGCGGGAATTCAGCTCCCTCATGCACGACATCACCAAAATGTCCAAGGAGGACAAGTTGTTCAACTTTCTTTCTATCTTGCAGCCGTGGGCTCAAGATGAACTCCGACGGCAAGGAGTGAGAGATTTTCCTTCGGCCATTGCTTCTGCAGAAGGCTTGGTGGATTTCAGGATGATGACAACCGCCAAGAAGGCCATAGATGGAAGGAAGATGGGGCGTGCAGAGAAGGATGGCAAGAAGCCCAAGGGTAAGGGTAAGAAGGTTGTGGAATCGAGCCAGTCCAAGCTGCTGCCCACCAATAGAGAGTAGGGCTATTTTATATGCAATGGTCCTCATCAGGTAAGGGAATGTCCAAGGAGTGAAAAGCTATCTGCTCTAACTCTCAGGGAATTTGAGGAGGAAGAACATGGTGCGGCGACAACACCACGCATGAATTCATTGTAGCTACTAAACTCAATGACAGCAGAAAGGTAGCCGCCTTGCAAAGGGTTGATGTATGCATCGGTGCTATTAAATGGGAGGTCTGTTTTGGCTATGCTAGACACAGGGGCAACCAACAACTTCTTCTCCCATAAGTTGGTAAGTGAATTTGGTTTGCAAGTACAATCAAGTTCATGGAAATCGAAGGCGGTAAACTTCGGGCCAACTCTGATTCATGGAATGGCCAGCGCAACCCTCAAAGTTGGAGCTTGAGAGGGAGAGATCAGTGTGAATATCTCAGCGCTTGATGGGTTTGAGTTTATCTTGGGGATAGACTTCTTCGTCCAAGTTAAGGCTAGCTTGATGTCTCACTTATCAGGTATACTGATTTCTGTGGAGGAATCACTATGCTTTGTATTGGTAGCGTATGGAGGAAAAACTATAGTAGCGGGTATGCAGTCTCCTCAACAGTTGAAAGCGGGTCTCAAGAGGAGCGAGACAACCTATGTTGCAGCACTAATCGAGATACAACCGGATCAGGTCGTGGAGGTACTTAATGATGTTGCAACTATCCTGGTAGATTATGCAAACGTGATGCCCTCAAAATTGCCCAACGAACTTCCCTCTCAGAGGGCAATTGACCACAAATTGAGCTGGAGCTAGGTGCTAAACCTCCTACTTAGGCCCCTTATCAATTGTCTAATACAGAACTTTTGGAGCTGAGGAAATAACTCAACGGACTGTTGGATGTAGGATTGATCCAACTATCAAAGACCCCATATGGCGCTCCGGTGTTGTTTCAGTGGAAACAAGATAGTTCACTTCGGATGTGTAGGGACTATCAAGCACCAAACAAGGTGTTCTCTCAGCTTAGAGAATACAAGCTCTTCATAGAAAAAGAGAAATGTGAGTTCTATCGGGAGTGACAGAACCAAGTAGCGGACGCATTGAGCCGAAGGGAGGTGCAATGCTATGTAGTTGCATTGTCTACAGTGCAATCAACCTTGCTGGAGAGGGTTAAAGAGCAAGCTGACGTGGACCTAGCATACGTCCAACTCAGGGGAGAGGTACGTGAAGAGGTAATTAATCGTTATTGGCTTGAAGATAACTTGCTGTATGCTAGAGACAACATGTTGTACATCCCAAAGGCAGGAGGGCTGAGGCGTGAGCTACTATGAGAGACTCACGATTCTCAATGGACAGGACATCCTGGAGGGCAAAGGATGATGACACTCTTTTCCAGGTCATACTATTGGCCAAAAATGGGGGAAGACGTCGAGATGTACGTCAAGACTTGTCTTGTGTGCCAGCTTGACAAGATGGAGAGGAAGAAGGAGGTAGGGCTGCTGCAACCCTTGCCTATTCTGGAGAAGCCGTGGTAGTCCATTTCCATGGACTTTATCTCGGGCTTTCCCAAAGTGGATGGGATGAGCTCAGTGCTAGTCATCATCGACCGACTCTCAAAGTATGCAGTGTTCATACCAACACCACATGCATGTCCAGCAGAGGTAGCAGCTGGGCTGTTCTACAAGCATGTGGTAAAGCACTTTGGTGTCCCAAAAGACATCGTGAGTGATCGAGATGCTCGATTCACGGGCAGATTTTGGACAGCACTCTTCAACTTGATGGGTTTAGAGTTCAAGTTCTCTATGGCTAATCACCTACAAATGGATGGCCAAACGGAGTGCATCAATACCTTGGTGGAGGAATACTTAAGGCATTATGTGACGGCCAGCCAGCAGAATTTGTTGGAGCTGTTGCACACAGCCCAATTTTGTTATAATATCCATAGGTCGTCGACTACAGGAATGAGTCCTGCAGAGCTTGTCATGGGACAGTAGCCTCTCACTCTTCTCGAGTTGGCTCAATCAACGGACCAAGGAAAGTGCCCTGCTACCCATCGCTTCACCAAGGAGAAGGAGGAGCTGATAGAACAAGCTCGGGACAGCTTGCGCAAGGCAGCAAAATGCATGAAGAGGCATGCAGATGAATGAAGGCGTTCATTAGAGTTCTAGGTTGGGGATATGGTGTTGCTGAAACTTACTTCACAGATATGGAAGAAAATCAGTAGTAAGACCGTACATCGTGGGTTGGTACCAAGGTATGACAGCCCCTTCGAGGTGATGAAGAAATTCGGGTAGGTTGCTTACCGGTTGAAGCTACATGACAGGCTAAAGGTACGCTTAACATTCCATGTTAGCTTTCTCAAACCTTTCAATAGGGACTTGCTTGGAAATAGACAGCAAGCCAAGAGAGCTTCACCAGTAGTTCAAAAGCAATTTGACAAGGAGGTCAAGAAGATCCTTGCACACCAGACTATGGGGCAAAGCAAGAAGAATTGACGAACTGATTTTCTTGTGATGTGAAAAGACGGCAATGAGGCCGATACCACGTGGGAGCGAGACTCTACACTATGACAGTTTGAGAGACAAATTAAGGAGTACATGGATTTTACTCCGACGAGGACATCAGACTCTCCTAGTGGGGGTTGTTTGTCATAACCATTGTGAGTGGTAGGTGCCACCACAACGAGATCATGTAACGGAACTCATGATCTCAGAGGCAATGTAGTGCCTCCAACGTATGTGTGCATGGGTAGCACACATATGAGGAAACAACCAACTGTGATGGTCGGTGCCACTACAAGGAGTATCATGCGAGGGAGCATGTGATAATGTAAGGTGACGGACTGCCTTTAACATATGTGTGCATGGGCAGCACACATAGCAGCAAGTGACAGAGTCACGACATGTTTGGATGAAGACCCGAACAGCCCAAAGAGTCCTGCAGAGTGAACAGCGGGATAGGTTGGCTAAAGTGAGTTGCAGGAGCGTGTGAGCAGCCTAGACACTTGGCGCTGCAAGCTGAAAACACATGGCTGCAGACTGGAGAATCAAAGCTGCAACTGTCAAGGCACATGTGGCCAGCAAAGAGGCAATTGAGGGCCATGGGACAGGTGGCTGCAGCTGGAGGGAGTCAAGAAAACTACAAGGAGAATATTGTGGACAATGATCTCCATGACCTCCAACAGCTGGACTATAGGGAGAATATTGTGGAGAATGTTCTCCATGACCTCCAACAGGTAGACTGCAGGGAGAATATTGTGGGAGCTTCTCCATAATCTCCACAGGTGGCTCACAACTAAATATATGTATTATAAATAGACTAGGGGGTCTATTGAGCTGAGATATACACAGGTAAAGAGAGACTTGTAGTGTCTCCGCATTAGAGTTGTATTCTTTTTATGTGAGTAATAAAAGGTTGGCAAGTTTGCTATACTTCTCTTCTCCTCTATACACTTGTGGGCTTGTGCGAGTTTGGTGGCTGAGATGGGCCAACCTTGGTGCCATCACGGACAAAATTTCAGAATAGAAGTTTGGTCATGTGACACCTTGGTTCATGTGGTTGGGCTCATTTATAACATGAAAATGATTCATGTGCTTGTGATTGCCTTTGGTTGCACTCCGAGCAACAAGCCTACTTTCAACCCTTTTTATGCCCTTCTTTTAGGGTTTCTTAATGCCCTAGATAAACAAACTACACACTTTCCCAAATAAGAAAAATATTGCATCCCCACAGTAAAACCAATAAAAATTATTTTTGAATCATGAAATTGGTATTTATATTATTATTTGCTTTTATAGCAGTCCCACGGATGGTGATAGACAAGGGACCGTTTGATTAAGGAAAAAAAAATAAAATAATTTTATTTGGAATAATAACTCTAGTTCAAATTTATTTTAAAATTTGAGATTAATTAGTTGAATGAAAAAAATGAATTCATTGTAAGGTAAACTTTCTCTAACTATAAAAAAAGTATTTTTGATCGTGTTGTCGTGAAAATTTTGAGTTCTAAACTTTTCTTATAGAAGTATGAGTGGTAGATTGGTTTGATGAAGCTAAAAAAATATAATAATGTAAAACTAGGACTAGAGAGGACAAACTTTTGTCACAACTATGGCATTTAACATGAACACACTAATTTGGTCTGTTTTAGTCAATCTTAATCAAAAGTCAAATTAAGTTAAAATTCAATTAATATATAGAATTAAATATCACTGTATTGTAATCGAAACGTGAGACTCAATTGGACTGAAATCGCAATCAAATTTGATTGAAAGTTGGGTTTAATTTGGATTTAAATTGTTAAAAAATTTGGGCTCAAAGGAAAGCAAGTCCATTGGATTAGATATTCAAGCCAAAGTCGGTCCCAAAATTTGTCAAATATGAAAATCAAAATAAAAATTATAAAATCTTTACAAATGGATTGTTGATCGGACTTTTCTTATGAATAAGTCCTTAAGATAAAAATTTTTGTGAATTTTTTTTTGAAATTTATGAATTGATCACCACAAAATCGAAGGTTTGCGAATAAACTCCATAAAAATTTATATTAGTGAATAAACTCCAGTAATTTCTAACTTTCGCAAATAAACTCTTGAAATTTTTAAAATTTGTAAATAAGTCTCTCAAAATTTTTATTTACAAATGAATCCCAAATTTTATTCAAAATGAACCCTAAAAATTTTAGAATTTTACAAATATATCCTTTTTATAAAAGGACCCCTAAAATTTATAACATTATATTTTGGTATAATATTTTAAAAATTTACAAATAAACCTCTCGAAATATTTATTTGTAAATTAATCCAAAATTTTATTTAAAAAAGACCCTGAAAATTTTTGAATTTTATAAATATGACCTTTTCACAAAAAGGCCCTTAAAATTTATAAAATTACATTTGGATCCAATTTTCTCAAAAATTTATAAATAAGCTCTCAAAATTGTTTTATTTGTAAATAAGCCCAAATTTTATTCAAAAAATACCTATAAAAATTTCTAAATTTTACAAATATGTCTTTTGATAAAAAGACTCCAGTAAAATTATATTTTGGTCTAATTTCTTGAGAAATTTATAAATAAACTCAAAAGTTTATTTGCAAATAAATCCAAATTTTATTCAAATGGACCTTAAAAATTTTAGAATATGTCATTTTTTTGAAATAAGTCCCTCGAATTTATAGAATTATACTTTGATCTAATTTTTTAGATACAAATAACCCCACTAAAATTCAGTATCCAAAAATAGTATAAAATTTGAATATTTTCATCGAAGAAATAAATCTCAATTAATGGATTGCTTACCATTTACAAAGATGAAAATATAATCCATCACAAATCGCAATATTTCAAAACAAGCTAGTCATGACATTTTGAAAATTCAATTAAATATAATTTGAACACAAATTAGGATTCAATATCATATTCCAATCGGGCAACCTGCGGATTTGATTCTGATTTTCTTCAAAGCCTATGAAAAAACTGAAAAACATGTACAATGGAACAACAAGGTCGGGGATTAAGAACAAGAACACAAAAGGCAGAGCAAAAGAGATTAGAATAGCCGAGTGGGATCAAACGAAAGTCAGCTTGGAGAAAGCAACGAGAATAGAGAGAAAGAGAAAAATAGGTAAACCCTATACCTTTCCTTTTCACTCACTTCTCTTCCTCTTCCTTCTGTATTTCTTCTTCTTTTGAGGGAGCTTCAGCCTTGCATCCTTGCTGCCCTACTCTGCCTCAACTTGCCATTTGCTCCACCCACAAGCCGTTGGAGTTGTTCTTCTATATGTGCTATCTGTCTGCCTGGCCTCCTCAACCTCTTGTCGCTTGTCAGAGAGGGTCGGATTCGGCCAGCTTTGGCCAGATTTGGCTGTAAATTTGGAGAGGAGGATCTTAGCCATCCCTCGGCCACTATGCCTACACCACGCCGATGAGGGGCTATCGAGAACCCCTCGCATCGTTTGGTCTGACTGACCATCCCTCGTCGCTCCTGCGTGGGCCATCGCTACCTCACCATGGCCTACTCCAACCTTACCATGACTCATCATGCCCGCATGGGATGCTGCTATCCTCGCCTATTCCGCCGCCGCCAGGCGCAAGGTCGCCACTCTCCGCCCTCACTGCGCCCTCACCGGGACATGCCCCATTCTCTCTTCTTCGCTTGCAGATCTCCTCTTCCTCTTCTGCTGCCTTATTGTCATGGTCATGGCTGAGGCTGCCTGCACCTATGCCACCTTTATCCTCCACGAGGAAGGCATCTTTGCCGTGGTAGAGAAGATCGCGGCTCTGGTGAAGGTTGCTAATGTGAACGTGGGTCCTACTAGCAGTTGCTCTTTGCTTAGCTCCATTCCAAGAGGTCGGTCGACGACCTCATCGCCAGTGTCAAATCTAGCAAAGGCTGCCCTAGCAGCTAAAGGTGCAACGGCTGCTATTCTCTTATCATTGAGGAGAAAATGGAAGGACAGAAGAAAGATTTAAGGGACAAGTAGAGGAGAAGGAAAAGTTAGGGAAGACAGGAGGAGAAAAGTCAAAAAAAAAAATAATAAAAGAGAGAAGTTGCTGCAGCCCCACGGCAGAGAAGATGGGAGGAAAAGAAAAAAAAAAAGAATAATAATAATAATAAATGAAGCTATTGCTAACGGTAGGGCGGAAGAGAGAGGGGGGGGGGGGGGGGGGGGGGGGTGGTACTTGCACACATGGAGAGGGAAGAGAAAGAATTGGAGAAAAAAGTAGAAGGGCTATAGGCCTGAGGGAGAAAGAAGAAAAATAATAATAATAATAATAATAAGTTGTTGTAAAAAAAAGAAAGGATTTGGCTAGTAGCATATTCTCGATTTCTGCACCATCATCATCACGACTAGTTATGATCATTGGCATCTCAGTGAACTTCATGACCTCACCACTGTCACCTATAACTCCTCAAAAATGGCGATCAAGACGGCAGACCCATGATCTTGCCGTAGCCACTCGTAGCCCTCTCAAAAATAGCAATAAAGACGGTAGACTAGTGACTTTGCATGACCACCCGTGACCCCCTTTGAAGATGACGATAAAGATGATGATAAAGATGATGGACCATGACCTCACCGTGGCCATTCGTGCCCCCCTCGAAAATGACAATGAAGACAGTGAATTCTTGTCCCACCAAGCCAGTCTTTGGGCTCGCAAGCCAGCTTTTAAGGTCGCACTTAGCTAGTTTTCAGCTCATATCAAAACTAGCATTTGGACTCACACTTATCCAGTCTTCATGCTTACATATAAGCTAGCATTTAGGCTTGTACTTAGACAGCCTTCAGCCTTGCATCTAAGTTAACATTCGGGTGTGCACTTAGCTAGCCTTTAGATTTGTACTTAGCCAGTCTTTGAGCTCACACTCAATTCAGTCTTTGGGCTAGTACTTATCAGTCTTTAGGCTCACACTTAAGACAGCCTTTTGGCTCATACCTAATCAGCATTCAGACTTGCACTTATCTAGCCTTTGGACTTGCACCTAGTTAGCTTTCAGGCTCGCACTCAACTAGCCTTCAGGCTTACATTTAAGCCAATCTTCAAACTCACACCCAATCAGTCCTCGAATTCACACTAAGCTAGATTTCAAGATTGCAAACTAAGCCAATCTTTGGATTCATATATTTTAAGTCAGGCTATGAGTTAGGCTAAAATAATTATAAACAATAAAGGACCCCCAAATCAAACTATTTAACATAAACTAACTCAATCATATTTAAATTAAACTCAGATTAAACAAATGGACTAAGGTCGAGTTGGCTCAAACGGACTAAATTGATTAAACAAATGGATTAAAACTCAAAGTGAGCTAGACTCGAAGTCTAATCAAGTTCAAGTTGGGTCAATTCAAAATCAAGTTGAACTTGAATTGAACTAAGTTCAAATCAAATCTCGATTGGGTAAAGTCAAATTCAAACTAAAAGGATATACTCAAAGTCAAACTAGGATCAGGTTAGGCTAACCTTGAACTATAAGGGGCCGTTTGGTTCCGGATCAAGTTCAAGGTCAAAGTTAAAAGAAGGACTAAAGTGTAAAAAAATAATGTGGTCAAAAAAATAGTGTTTGGTTACCGATCTGACTAGCGAAGGATTTAAATTTTTTTTTGGGCCATTTTACCCTCAACTTTTGCTTTAAATATCTCTTCGTCCTCGCCGTTGACTCCGTCATCTCCGACGAGGTACGGCGCGCAGGGTGAGCTTGCGCGGGGAGCTCGCCGGGCAAGCTCGCGCCGGCCTCTAGTGCCAGAGGGCATTTTAGTCATTTTTTATTTAATATTTAATTAAATTATATAATGTTAGTCTTTTCAAATCTTTGGTGTTTGGATGGTAAATCGGTCGATACGGGATGATCTTGACCTTGATCTGGAAACAAATGACCCCTAACCGAGTTGAATTAAATTGACTCGAGCTTCAACAAAAGTCCAATAGATTCAGACTCTACAAAAGTCCTGCACAAGATCAAACTCGACTTAAGCTAAATGAAATTGAACTTCGACCCGAACTATATTTGTTCCAATGGAACTAAATAGGGTCAAACTGAGTCCCATTGGGAGTTTTGAAACTTTGATAATACTTCAAAGGTATGAACAAAGGGTGATGTCATCCCTGATCTCAACCTGAATTATTTCGAATAGAACTAGATAAGGTCAAACTGAGTCTCACTGGGTATATTATAAAAAGCCTTCAACAATACTTTAAGACTATACCCAACTCCCTAAGCCGTTGGTGATACTGTCAAACCAAAGAAGTTAATCGTTAACATGCTCAAAGCTCTCAGCCACACTTCAAAACTATACCCAACTCCATAAGTCATTGGTGACACTATTAAATCAAAGAAGTTAATTGTCAATACTCTCAAGACTGTTGGCCATACTTCAAGCTAGTCAACCTCACAATCATTTGATGATGCACCTTTCAAGCTAGCTAGCACTACAAGCCATTGCCAATGTGCCCTTCAAGCTAGTTAACCTCACAAGTAATTGATGATGCACTCTTCAAACAAGTTAACCTTACAAGTAGTTGATGATGCACCCTTCGAGATAGCCAACCCCATAAGTCGTTGGCAATGTGTCCTTCGAGCTAGCCAACCCCACAAGCAATTGATGATGCACTCTTCATGCTAGTCAACTCCACAAGCAGTTGATGACACATTCTTCCAACTAGTCAACTGTATAAGTAGTTGATAATGTACTCTTCAAGTTAGTCAAACTTATAAGTAGTTGATGATGTACTCTTCAAGCTAGTCAACTATACAAGCAGTTGATAATGCACTCTTTATGCTAGTCAACTTCATAAGTAGTTGATGATACACTCTTCAAGCTAGTCAATGCTATAAGCAATTGATAATGTACTTCAAGCTAGCCAACCCCATAAGTAGTCGACAACGCGCCCTTTAAGCTCGTTAACTCCACAAGCAGTTGACGATGCATTCTTCTAGCTAGTCAATCTCACAAACAATTAATGACGTACTCCTCAAGAAAGTCAACACTAGAAGCCATTGATGACATATCTTTAAGCTATACCCAATCCCATAAGCCATTGGTGATGCTACCCAAACAAAGAAGTTATTGTTTATGCCTTATTAGCTGTGGAAATGCTTCAAAAATAAAGAAGCTATTGCCTACGCTTTGTCAGCTATGGAAACACTTTAAAAAAAAACTAAAAAAGTTAATTGCCCATATGTGCTAAGTTATTGGCCATACTTCAAAGCTATAATTGATCTCCTATGTCATTGGTGATGCTACCAAATCAATATATTCAACCAACAATATGCTCAAGGCTGTTGGGCACACTTTAAACTAATCAACTCCACAAATAGTTGATGATGTGCTTTTCAAGCTAGCCAGCTCCAGAAGCAGTTGGTGATGCGCTCTTCAAGCTAGCTAGCCCAGAAGCAGCCGGTGACACACTCTTCAAGCTATTCAACCCCACAAGCAGTTGATGATGTGCCCCTATAAGCTAGTCAACCCCATAAGTAGTTACGACATACCTCTTATAAGCTATACCCAACTCCATAAGAAGTTGATGACACATTCTCTGAGCTAGTCAACCCCATAAGCAGTTAACAATATGCCTTTCAAGCTAGCCAACCCCAAAAGCAGTTGGTGATGCATCTTCAAGTTATACTCAACCTTACAAGTTAGTGACGTTGCTCAAAATCAACAAAGCTATCATCTACACCTTATCAGCTATGAAAACACTTCAATTAAAAGCACCAAAGTAGTTATCACCTATGCTTTATTAACTATGAAAATGCTTCAAGGTTAAAATGAGTAATCACCAATGTATTATTGGCTAACAAAAATACTCCAGCCCACACGAAGTTGTCACCCACACCTTATTAGCTAACGGAAACACTCCAACTTAAATGAAGTTATCGCCTACACCCTATCAGTTATGGAAATATTTCAAATCATGAAGTTATCGATAAAGCTCAAAGCTAACAAAAACACTTTAACAAACCCCAAAGAAGTTATCATCGATACTTAAAGCCATTGGAAACACTTCAAACTTCTCCTATTCCCTTCCATGGTTTGGGTCGAACGCCATGTGGTCCATTGCAGGGGGAGCAGGATAATAGCACACATCAAGGCTTTTTCTCCACTCTTTCTCTTCATTTATTTCTTTCATATTTTTTATGTTCAAATTCATTGCAAAGTGAGGGTATACCTTGCTTGAGCCATATACTATCTCTCTTAAAATTAATTAAATGCTTTCTTCTTTTTTTTTGTATCTCTATTGTATTAGTTATATTTCTCACTTTAGATGGTTCTTGATGATTGTCGGGATATTTAATAATAGAGACTTGTGTTTGTTAAAAGTCATATTTCCACAATACTTGATACTGTACTTCAGATTAAAATAAATTTTAATTTGTGATTCGAGATAGTTTTTTGAGATTTTTGCTATCTCGAGTGATCAATCTCAATCCCACAAATTCTAGTATGCTTGTTAGGGCTTAGTTTTTCCTCTAAATATAGAAACCTAATTAATATGATAGAGATATTGATAAGGTAGAATTATAATTGAAGACTGATCAATTGTGTACTACTTTGCAGAAGAATTAATTGAATGGCAACAACGAAGAATATCTCTTCCCCAAGATTCACTATCATCCTAGGGACAAGTTTAGTTGTTCAGTTACCTTAGTCAATGATTGGCACAGAAGCAACTAAAGCTTAGATTAAGTTTATGACCATCTCTGAGGTTGTGTAGTTTAAGAGAGTACCTACTATTGCACCAGCCGAAATGGTCGATATGCAAAATCAGCCTATTTCTCACCTTCCATTAAGGAGAAGGAGGCCCAATGTTCTCATCCCCAATGAGAAGGGCTATTTAGATGAAAAGCTAGAAGCCATGCCTCAATCAACAAGGATGTTAGTCTTTTAGAGGTTAGGGCTGAAATGAAATTTAGTTTTTAGCTGCTTTCACCTAGTCTTCACAGGAGGCAATCCAAAGCAAATTCGGACACAAGCATTGAGGAAGAAGATTTTATCTTGGCTATCACAAACAAAGGAAAAGTTGCTAGAATCTTCAACCAACTTGGGAAGTCTACCCCTCGAGCGAAGTATGTCATCACCATTCTCACCTCCAATTCCTTCGCTCCATTGAGTAATTTGGAGAAGGGTAGGAGCAAATTATTAGGAGGGGGGGAGGAGGGGGGGGGGGTACAATCTTGCTTTAAAACTGTGGTAAAAGGGTGAATAAACAAAACCATAAGAGTCATCATAAAGCCACAACTCAGCATGAGGGTTTGCCAAGAAGACCACCTGCATTGTCAGAATCATTTCTCATAATGACTCTGGGAGGGACCACGAGCTTGCAACCCAGTCGGCCAAATGCCAAAGGAAGGCTCTTTGCGTAAGGCTTATTGATGAAGAAATATAAGAGGAGAGGGCCCTTGTGGACCATTCCTTACTATCACACCAAAGAGAGGGTGTAGCAACCCACTCAATGAGTAGATTCTTGAATGCGATAACTCGACTGATGGGAGAGGTTAGCCTCAACCCAAAACCTAGACCTGATTCTCGAGACATAACTGAAAGCTTCAATCAAGAAGTGACTATAGAAGCATTGCAAGAATAACTGAGATAATAAAGAAAAGAGAGAAATGTAACTCAAAAGAAGGTCATGGAGTTGATGAAATGATGTTACAAATGAGCCAGAAGCTCAATAAATTGGAACAATCTCAATAGCCATCTCAAGTAGCATAAGCCACGAATGGTGCATCTCTTGTAGATGTGATCCAAAAAAATATAGGCCCTTCACAAGCGCCTCCTCCAGTAAGGGATACCCAATCTCTAATTTCAAGGATCCATGACAATATAGAGCTTCCAACATACATACCACGGTAGGTACATTGAATGGTAGCTATGCAATTGAAACAAGAAAGTAAGATGGGTAGGATAAATGGTATTGACAAACTATACCCTAGCCATCATGACTGAATGTCATATCCTATAGGCTATATAGTGCCTAATTTTAAAGAGTTTAATGGCATAGGTAATCTTGAATAGTACATAGCTCACTTTGTGACTCTGTGTGGAGATTCAAATAATAGTCCCTCATTTTTACTCTACTAATAGCAAGTTTGACAGGAGTAGAATTCGAGTGGTATACTAGTTTGCAAATAGAATCCATACAAACTTGGGCAAAAATGAAAGAGGCTTTCCAAATCAGGTTCAAAGAAGTCAGTGATAAAGTGACCATTGCAGACCTTGTCTCAATACCGAAATATGATAATCAGTTGATTCTGTATTATATCACATGGTGGAAAAATCTCAGCATCAAGTGTAAATAACCTATAAGCCAATTTGAAGTAGTAAGCTTGGTTCTCAGTAACATAAGAAGAGAATGGATGACACCTTATATGAGCACCTCATCTGTCCATACCTTCCAAGACCACATCATGCAAGTAAAGAAGCTAGAAAGGATTAGCCCACCGACCTTATCTAGTTCACATAATTTCAAGCTAGAAAAGGATAACGTAAAGCATGGGAGCCTTCTAAAAATGTGATGCCTGCATTCATAGCAATTGAGCAAAAGAAACATCCAAACCCCACTATGAATAAGGGTAATCCTTAGAAGCCACCAGCACTTGAAGGAGATGGAGAAGTGGAATGATCCAATGATCTCCAACAAAGGATCAAAAAGAAATATTCTTTCAAAAGAGAAAGAGTGGCTAAAAGCTTCCAGGATGCCCTAAAGTTAGGCTTCCAATTGTCAGAATCTAAGAGGCCAGGCAAGGCCAACAAAATAGATCACCCAAACTATTATCCTTATCATAGAGTTTTGGGCATACTATTGAAGATTTCTATGTGTTCAAGGATTGGGTCGATAAGCAATACCGAAAGGAAAGCTAACTCTCTTGAAGACAGCCTTGTTCGAAACACCCATTGAACACATCAATCACATTACTATATTTGAGAATCATAAACCACTTACTGAGAATATTTTTGGGGAAGAAGCACAAAATACTTCCAAACAAGGGCACTTATGGAATATTTACATTTAAAAAAGGCTAAAGAAGTTGATTAAGAAAATGACTAGAAACCCTAAAGAGCCTAAAATGGTGATGAAGAAAGCCTCATTAGTGCAAGCAGCCTCACCTGCTCGAAGCATCAAGAAGAGAAAGAATAGAAGCAAGAAGAAGAAGCTGGTTCAGTTAGATGAATATGATGTTAAGAAATCAGCCATCCACGAACACATCGATACTCTAGATGAATATGTTTAGAAAGAAAGAAACCAAGTAACTCTTGAAGAATTCTTCCTTGACAAACTCAAAGCTTTACTAGAGAATCCTAAATGAAGAAAGTGAGCTTCTAGTGACAATATGCTCTGCCATATTTACCATCAGAGGTTTACAACCAAGCCGATCCCCACCCTGTCATTTCAATTATGAGGAAATTTAGGATGCAAGCAGAGAAGAAGTAAATAGGTTTACTGAGAATGTTACCGATGAAATGAGAAGTCCCATAGGTCCTCTTGAGGGCTGCTCCTAAGATGATTATCTTAGAGAGTGGTTCACCCATAAATATGACTATGACATGCTCAAACTATAGCTAGAAATGGTGAAAGAGCTAGCTACAACCAACATGAGGCTCATCGGGAGGTAAATGCAATTGCTGAATGAGAATATAAAAGCTATGGCTGCTCACATGGAAAGCATGACAAATATGACTATCATGTTCTATAAGGAAGTTGAAAGGATGGAGAAGGTGCTAGTAGAAAAGACAAAGCCACATAAGAGACCTCATAGGGGTGGTGAAACACCATTTACCAACCCTCCTCGAGATCAGAATGACCACTCATGCCATTTTCTCTAGAGACAAATCAAGAAAGCTAGACACTATCGAAGAGAGTTAGTCAAATCTATGGCCTTTTATTGCATGGTGACTCATATGTCCGAGGTGAACACTACTGAGCTGCTATCCCAACCTCCATTAGGCAATCTAGGAACTAATGCTCAACCCACTAGGTTTAGTGAAGTCTCAATCTTAGAACCTATGGGAGGATGCACTTTGCCAACTTTAGAAGAACTGTGCATACAAGGCATGGGCGATGAATATGACTCCATATTTAACTCAGAGTAACTTACATCAGAAGGCCTTACACTAGCAAATGTCAAAGGAAGAAGCAAGCATTTCGGGAGAGGATCAAGTAGGCTAATGCTAAAGCTTATTCCTCCCTTGCGTCAAGTCAATTCAAAAATCCACAGTCAAGCCGATCTGAATATCCATGGAAGCAATGTCCTAAATACAAAGTCCTAAATAGAAGGGTTCGTCCAAAGAGTTTCTGAAGACCTCTCTATAAGAAAACTACATGTGCCTAATCTGATGTTGAATGGGATGATTATAAGCCAGTCATATTCTCCAAGGACATTTAGGGAACTACTATCTTGGGCCAAGGGTCCTCTACTCCTTGTTATATGATTAGCCTCAGAAGAGATTCCAAAGATGAACCTTATTGGTTTCATGATGCTAGATTTCAATTGAGGAGAGCAAACCATATACAACTCCCAAGTGGAAGGGTGTTAGCTCCAAGACAAGCTCTAATGCCTAGGGATAAGAACACCCCCAAGGATAAGGAAAAATAAATTCAGATAAGTGAGGGCATCGAGCTCTCGTAAGCTGAATTTGCACCCAAAAAGATGGAATACAACATAGCAGAACACCTCAAGAAGATCCTTGCTATGCTTAGTGTTTTTGATGCCTTGATAATATCACAAGGACTCAGGAATATACTAGTATACATCTTGCAAAATCTAGCCAATTACTAATCATACTTTACTTAAGAGAAGATGGAGTCTTTGTGTGCATGCCAAACTCTTGCCATCACCTTTACAAATGATGACCTACTACTTGAAAAAAAAGACATAATAGACCATTATATGTCATAAGGAATAGTGATGGAATCAAAATCAACTGCATCTTGATTGACCCAGGTTCCTTGATCAATCTGATGACTTTTCAAACTCTAAGAGCTCTAATTTTGGGTGTGTATCACTTGTCATTTGAAATTATAACCATATAAGGGTTTGATCAAAACAACCAAAGAGCTCTATGAACCATAACCATTCCACTAAAAGTAGATGAGATGATAACAGATGCTAAGTTCTATGTGATCGATTCTAATACATCATACAAAGCACTACTAAGGAGACCTCACTACATGCAAATAAAGTAGTACCGTCAACCTTACATCAATGCCTCAAATACTTTGAGGATGGTGAAGAACACTGAATTAATGGAGATGTACACCCTTTTGGTGTTCATGAGGTGTATTATGATGACGCAAAATGCTATAAAAAATCTGACGCTAATAAAGGGTCTACTTCCATCAGTCAAGTAAAGCAAAAGATTGCTAGCCTGATCTTTGCTCCTCTTTACTTAGGAAGTGATTCTAACCAAGCCTCTTCAGATAAAGAAGCCTCGCGAGTCTACCTGGGTGGTTATACTTCTAATCAAGAAGATAATAGAGGTCAAACAGAAAATACTCTCTTTGTTACTAAAATTCCAAAAGACTTACTTAAGCTATTAGATGAGCTAAGTATCAATATCATGGAAGAACTAACAACTTTGTATATTCCTCCACGGCGCAAAGTAGAAAAGGAGATACTATTTTACAAGGCAATCCCTTGTGTCCCAAGCATACATGAAATCCTAGGGATTGAACATCTAGAAGATGATGGTGACCATCAACTAATAGTCATGCCTAAATATTTCTCAGGATAGTTTCATCAGATAATCAACAAATCATTTCTCACCATGATTCTAGGATAGGCCATGGGCCCGCACCCCAACCAGTCAAATACCAAAAGAAGGCTATGCAAGTAAGGCTTATTAATGAAGAAATCTAAGAGGAAAGGGCCCTTGTGGACCAATTCTTGTTACCACATCAAAGATAAGGCATGGCGACCTACTCCATGAGCAAACTTTTGAATGAGGCAATCTAACTAATGGGAGAAGTTAGCCTTGACACAAACTCAGTCCTAATCTTTAAGATATGGATCATTATGTACTGATAGAAGTCTTGAACATAACTAAAAGCTCCAATCAAGAAGTGACTATAGAAGCACTGCAAGAATAACTGAGATAGTAAGGAAAAGAGAAAGATGAAGTTTAAAAGAAGGTTATGGAGTTGATAGAAATGGTGCTACAAATGAGCTGAAAGCTTGAAATATTGGAATGATCTCAATAGCCATCTAAAGTTATAGAGGAGGCAGAAGCTACATCATTTGTAGATGAGATCCATGAAAATGTAGACCCCTCATAAGCACCTCCTCCTCTAACAAGGAATACTCAATTTTTTATTTCAGGGATCCCTGATAACATGGAACTATCGGCATGCATGCAATAGTAGAAATAATGAATAGTTGCTGCACAATTGAGACAAGGGAGTGAGATAGGTAGGATAAATGATGTTGATAAATCATACCGTAGTTATCATGACTAAGTGCCATATCCAAGAGGCTATATAGTGCCTAGCTTTAAACAACTTAATGGAATGGGTAACCTTGAATAACACATAGCTCACTTTATGACTTTGTGAAAGATTCAAGTAATAGTCCTTCATTGTTACTTCGTCAATTTTTAGCAAGCTCGACAAGATTGGCATTCGAGTGGTATGCTAGTTTACGAATAGAATCCATACAAACTTGGGTACAAATAAAAGAAACTTTGCCAATCAAAAGTCAGTGATTGGGTCAAAAAGTAGTACTAAGAGGGCAAGCTGACTCTCTTAAAGGAGCATTAACAACTTGCTAAGTTCCTCTTCGGAAAAGAAGAGAGGGGGGGTGGGGGGCGGGCACAACATACCCCTGAATAAGAGCGCTTATGAAACATCTATATTTTCAAAAAAGTTGAAGAAGCTAATGAATAAAATAACTTGAAACCGTGAAGAGCCTGGGATAGCAATGAAGAAAACCCCATCGAAGCAAACTGCCTCACCTACCTAAAGCACCAAAAAGAGAAAGAGCAGAAGCAAGAAGAAGAAATTGGTTCAACTGGATCAATATGACATCAAGGAATCGGCCATCCAAGAATACATTGATGCTTTGGAGGAATATGTCCAAGGTGAAAAAGTCGAGTAACTCTCAAGGAGTTTCTCCTTGATGAACTTAGAGTTTTGCTTGATGGCTCTGACACCGGGAACCCGAAGGATGAACTCCCAGTAGCAACATGTGTTGTCACTTTTACTATTGGATGTCTACAATTAAGATAGCCATCAAGGTCATCCTATGGTTTCAGTGATGACAAAATCCAGAATGCAAGGTAGGAAAAAGTGAATAGATTCATTGAAGATATTATTGATGAAATAAAAGATCCCATGAGCCTCCTCGAGGGATACTCTCAAGATGATTATCTTAGAGAGTGATTTGCTTGTAAATACGATTATAAATACTCTAACTACAGCTAAATACAGTGAAAAAATTAGCCACAACCAACATGAAGTTTGTCATGGGGCAAATGCAAATTCTGAATAGGCACTTGCAAGCTATGGCTGTTCACATAGAAAGCATGTTAAATACGACTACTATACTCTATGAGAAATTCGAGAAGATTGAGGAGGTGCTAATAGAGAAAGAAAAGTCATACAAAAGATCTTATAGGGGTGGTGGGGAGTCACTTACCAAACCTCCTTGAGATCAAATTGATCACTCATGCCACCTACACCAAAGATGGGTCAAGAAACCTAGACACTATTAAAAATAATGATATGGGTTGATGACCTCTTGTCGTATGATAACTCACACATCTAAGGTAAAATGTTGATGAGTAGCTCTCCTGGCCTCTATCAGTAAATCCAGTAACAAACACTCAATCCGCTAGGTTTGGTGAGATCTCAGTTCTGGAACCTGTGGAAGGATGCACTCTACCAACTTTAGAGGAATTATGCATACAAGATATAGATGATGAATATAACTCTATGTTTGTGTTAGAATAACTTTATGACCACTTTGAGAGGTCGTATATCATCAAGTGCCAAAGGAAGAAGTAAGCATTTTGAGGAAGGATCAAACAAGCTAATGTTAAAGCTTATTTTGCTCCTACATTAAGCCAATCTGAATATCCACAAAAGAAATACCCTAAATACAAGATCCTGAAGAAGGTCATGTCAGCAAACGAAATAAAATAGTTCATCCAAAAGGTCTCTAAAGATCTTTCCATAAGAAAGTCCCACATGCCTAATTTTGATCTTGAGTGGGACAATTATTAGCCAGTCACATTGTCCAAAGACAACAGGGAAGTGCTAATCAAGGGCAAGGATTCACTATCTCTTACTACATGATTAGTTTTGGTAGTCATTTCGAAGATGAACCTTATTAGTTTCATGACACCAAATTTCAACTAAGGAGAACAAACAAGCAACAACTCTGAGGTGGAAAGGTGCTACCTCTGAGACAAGCTCCAATGCCTAGAGGCAAGAATATCCTTAAGGACAAGAAAAAGGAAATTTAGATTAATGAGGATATTGAGCCTTCACAAGATAAACTTACACTCAGGAAAGTGGAATATAATATAGCAATCCACCTTAAGAAGATGTTGGCTATGCTAAGTGTGTTTGATGTTCTAATGATGTTACAAAAACTCAAGGATACAATAGTGTATATCTCGTAGAATCCAGCTAACTTCAAGCATACCTCATTGAAGAGAAGATGAAGTAGTTTTTGTATGCAAGTCAAACTCCTATTATTACATTCACAACTGATAATCTGCTGCTAGGAATAATAAACCACAATAGACTATTGTATGTCACAGGGAATAGGATGGGATTAAGATCAATTATGTCCTGATTGACCCAGGCTTATCATTCAATTTGGTGATTCCCTGAACTCTATAAGCTCTAACTCTAGATGTGTCACCTATCTTATGAGATTATAACCATCCGAGGGTTTAATCAATATAACCAAGGAGCTTTAGGAGCCATAACTATCTTTCTGAAAGTAGGCAAGGTGATGACAAATACCAAGTTCTATGTGATTAATACTGACGCATCATACAAAATACTACTAAGGAGGCCATGGCTACATGAAAATAAAATAGTGTCATCAACCCTACATCAATGCTCCAAATACTTCAAGGATGGTGAAGAATACTAAAATGATAGAAATGTATGTCCTTTTGTTGTTCATGAGGTGCATTATGATGATGCAAAATACTATGAGAGATCCCATGCTGATAAAGGATTTGCTTTTGTCAGTCAAGTAAAACGAAAGATCGCTAGTCTAGTATTCACTCCTCCTCACCTAAGAAGCAACTCTGATGCAAACTCTTTAGATGAGGAAGCCCCACAAGTTAGCCTAGGTGGTTACACTTCTAACGAAAGTGACAATAGGAGGCAAACAAAAAATACTCACTTTGTTACTAAAGTCCCAGAAGGTTTATGTAAGCCATTAGATGAGCAAAGTTTTAATGTTATGGAAGAATTAATGGCTTTCTATCTCTTCATGATGCAAAGGAGAAAAAAAAAACTATTTTACAAGGCAATCCCTTGTTCCCTCAGCATGCATGAAATCCTAGGGACTGAGTATCCTGCGGATGACGACGACCATCAACCGAAAATTATGCTTAAATATTTTTTGAATTGACTTCATTAGATAATCAAGAAATCTAGTTGTGAACATTCACAAATAAAAAGAGTCATTTCTTCAAGAGTCTATAAGATCCACCCCTAGGTCATGCTTACATTCTTAGAAGAGGAAATAAGAATACTAAAGGATTGGGGTACATCACACCAAACATCCACACATGCCCCAAAGTCACCACTGGACTTCTGTCTAATTCTCAAGATAATGAAACAACATCAACACCTTTTGACACATGTGCTGAAGTAGCCATGGCTCTTTGAAACCACAAGAAAGTGATGACCTAAGAAAAATTCCATCAAGGCCAGAAAAAAGGGGGCATGATATAGCCAAAATGCCCTTATAAAACCTTCACCAAATCTCATCTTGCATGTTGAACCACTTGGTGAAGGAATGATCTTTAAACCAAAAAAAACTCTATCAAAACTTGAATATGGGAGGTAAGCCATAGTCAATGAATTGATGGAAGTCAACCTAGGCTCAAAGGAAGACCCCAACCTAAACTTCATCAACATTCAACTCTCAAAGGAAAGCCAAACCTAACTCAAAGCAATGCTCCAAGAGTATATTGACTATTTTGCATGGAGCTATAAGGAGATGCCTAGACTAGATCTTAAAGTTGTTGTTCATAAGTTGGCTATCAATCTCGAGCTTTCACCTATCAAACAAGTACCTAGGAAGATAAAACCAGACCTAGAATAGAAGGTGATAGAAGGTGATAGAAGAAACCAAGAAATTGGTCAAAGTACGCTTCATTAGCAAAGAAAAGTACCTAGATTGAGTGGTAAGTAGTGTGCTAGTCAAAAAGAAGAATGACCAAATCTGCATTTATGTGGATTATAAGGATTTAAATAAAGCATGCCCAAAGGATGACTTCCTATTGCTAATAAGGGAAATGATAATTGACAATATGATTGACTTCAAAATATTCTCCTTTATGAATGGTTTTTCAGGGTATAACTAAATCAAGATGCATCCCGATAATGAAAAGCATACAACCTTCAGAACACCAATTGGCATCTACTATTATAGGATGATGTCCTTCGGACTCAAGAATGCAGGCGCTACTTATCAAAAGGTCATGATTCAAATTTTCAATGACCTTATACACCAGGTGATTGAATGATACGTGGATGACAAGGTAGTCATAACCAAGTCCAAAGACAAGCACATCCAAGATCTAAGAGTGATTTTAGATCATCTTGGAAAGTATAACTTAAATATGAATTCTATGAAGTGTGCCTTTAGGGTATCATCAAGGAATCTCCTTGGATTCATTGTCAAACATCAAGGAATTGAAATTGATCCATCTAAAATCAAAACAATCTTGGACATGTGACTACCGAACAATCTAAAGTGGTTGAGATCATTCTAAGGCTGACTTGTATATATAAGAAGATTCATTTCGAACCTCTCTGAAAGATGCAAGCCTTTCTCCAAATTGATGAAGATAGATATACTATTTATTTAGTATCAAGAATGCCAATGCGAATTTGAAGAGATCAAGTAGTATCTCTTAAAGCCACAGATCTTGGCAACATCCCTGCTTAATAAACCCCTAATCCTCTACACAGCCATAGTAGAAGGATCTCTGGGGGCACTTCTCGCCCATAATAGTGAAGAAAGTAAAGAAAACACACTCTATTATTTGAGTAGAATGTTGATGGGGGCATAAGGCAACTATTCTCCCATCAAAAAACATTACTTGGCACTCATATTCACAGTAAAAAAGCTTAGACATTATTTACTTTCTTATCAGGTCATTTTAATATCGAAGATTAATCCTATAAAATACTTGATGACTAGGCTGTACTCACTGGAAGGCTAGCAAAATGCGCTTTAGTCTTTAAGGAATATAATATCAAGTTCACTCCCCAAAAGATGATTAAAGGGAAAGCTCTCTCCAATTTTATCGCAAGTTATCCTATACTGAATGACTCTCCATTGAGTTGCGAATGCCCTGACAAAGAGATCCTTTTGCTAAAGAAGGGGAACCCTATTGGAAGCTATACTATGATGGGGGCATAATCCATCAAATGAGGGATCAGACTAAAGCTTTCATAAATCAAAGTAGGCATTGAACTCATTTCTATCACTCCAAATGGGGGCATATTACAATATTCATACTCCCTTTCATAATCATGCATAAACAATCAAGCTGAATATGAGGCCCTAATTACAAGATTAGAAATAACCCTTAATATGAAAATATCATACCTACACATCTTTGGTGATTCACAACTGGTCATCAATCAAATCCAAGGAGAATATGAAATCCACAAATTTTAGCTCCTCAAATACCATGAAAAGTCTCAAGAACTCGTGAGGCAAATCCCATATGTTCAAATAATTAAAGTTCCCCAGTCTATCAATGCAAAGGCTAATTCATTACACAAGTTAGCCGAGGCATTGGTTGATCCCAACCAAGGAGAGATTTTAGTCATAGTCTGTAATAAACAAGCAATAAGTTCGATCTTCAACATCAAGCACAAAAAGATTGAATCTATTCACCAACTACCTTAAAGGTGGGAAACTCCTAGAATATAAATCAATGTGTATGCAACTCAAAAAAGGGCCTCATGCATTTTGCTCATTAATGATACTATTTATAGGAGAGATTGGCACTAAAAGCTTTTCGAAACATTATGGGCTTATCACACCACATGTTGAGCCCCACTCAATCAACACCATACACTTTGGTGTTTGGAACTGAGGTAGTCTTGCCACTAGAGGTACAAATTTCCTCTCTAAGGGTTACCTTGCAAGAAGAAATCACAAAAGAAGATAATGTTAATATTTGCCTTGATGAGCTAGATTCCTTGGACAAAATGAGGCTTATAACTCAGCAAAACTTGAAAATATACCGAGCACAAATGTCTAGATCCTAAAATAAAATGGCTCAGCTTCGATCCTTCTAGAAGAGAGAAATGGTCTTGGTCTTGACAAGACCCATAGTTCTGAATCAAAATAAGAAAAGACTCATAGTCTTGGGAAGACCCTTATATTATTGAAATAATTTTTGAAGGGGGATCCTGCCAACTAATTGACAACAAAGGGGAAAGGATATTTCGAGCCCACTCCTTATGGAAAATTAAGTCTGCTCCCTTATAGCAAATCAAGTCCACTCCTTGTGGTAAATCAAGTTTACTTATTGTGGTAAATTAATACTACTCATTATAGCAAATCAAGCCCACTTATTGTGGTAATTCAAGTCCATTCCTTGTAGCAACTCAAGTCTACTCCTTGTGGCAAATCAAGACCACTCATTATGGCAAATCAAGTCCACTCTCTTGTGGCAAATCAAGCATACTTATTGTGGCAATTCAAGCTCAATTCTTGTGGTAAATCAAGTCCACTCTTATGTGAAAAATATCATTAGGTGATAAGTCAAGACCACAAAAAAACCTATCTTTTGGGATTGAGATGTAGGGAATACAAAATTGCAAATAAAATATAATGCAAAGAAATTTCATAAAACAATAATAATATTCCTAAATAATATGGAAGAAAATATACAAGAATCCTAGAATAATAATAGTCCTAATATACAAAAAGCCTAGTGATTCTCCTTTACGGCTGTAACAACCCAATAGCCAGTCACTCACACTTTCCATCATCACCTAAGGAAGCAAGTGTCATATTAACAAAAGGGATAGAAAATTCTCAAGATAAGGAGATGTCAGACCATCAACTAATGCTAGTAATGGTGGATGAATACCTGTGAGTGCAAACATCCATCGACCAAAGCATGATCTGGGAACCACATTTGCAGTAAGGGCTTAAATTAATATACACACAATGCAAAACCTAGCAAAAGTTTAGATACCTCTTACCATATGAGTCTAAAATATCATTGGGATGACCTCCAAATCTTCATCTAGTTTACCTAAAATAGGACATGATTTAAGTTGAAGAGGAGAGAAGGGAAAGCAAACGTGGTATGAAGGAATAACCAATACCTAGAAACTCTATCCTCCTCTGGGTGCTCAAATTTGATGATAGTAGGCCCAATTGGACTACTCTATCCAAATCCATGTCCAAAGATTAGTGCACCATTGTCAGTGAAGGAAGGGTCACCCCGAGCTTAGTTTTCATGTTAATCATGCAAAATGAAGAAATCAAAGCTTGTGACAATGTATGTGGTAAAGTCAACCCTGATGCACTAAGAATAGGAGGGTTATGAGCATATTGAGGTGCCTCTCGCCTTGGATTTAATCAGGGACCTACATTACCTCAAAAATGACCATTATTAATTTACAAGGGGGAATGAGCCTCTCCTCATTTGGCCCAAGATGAGTAAATTTATGAACTAAGGCCTTCCATGTCTCCTAGGCCCTCCACTTCTTCAACTCTCTACTACTCCCCACTTTGCCTTACTGTGCAAACTAGACTCACTCCAAAATAGAAACTCTAGATTAATGTAAAAATACCCTCCTACGCTATTAAACCACACTATAATATACAGACAAAGAACCTTGGCCTTCCACTCAATATCAATAATATAATACTCTAAATTATCTTGACGATGAGTAAGATGCAACTAGTAGTTCACTAACTAGCCCAGAAATGATGGCGGTGAAGAGGCAATGACATTCTCAAGAAAGCCTTGATCGCATCCAAATTGTCGATAGAATCGGTGTGGATTATAAGACTCTACAAGCAAATACTCCCCTGAGCAGAGCGAATGTACTCTGTGTTATAAAGATATGTACTTGTAAGCTTCTAAAAATAATGAAAGATGAGTTACATCCTCCAACATGTTAGAATCTAAAGGAGTATAAAGGAAAGCTTGCCACTTGAAGTTTTGAGGATCTTGCTCATGCATCCTTGATTCTGTAGGAGTGAAAGTAGAAGCAACCATATTTATGATCCGAATCTTCTCAGGAACAAGGACTAAGCATGAGTGACTTTGCCCCTTAATTATGTCACTAGGCTTCAACTCAGTATATGTCCTCCCAAAATAAGCATAAATCCAAGCATAAAGAAAGTGGATGGGAAACCGAGTTGAGAAATCACCTGGTCCTTTGGGACTTCCCCAACAGAGCAACCTTTTGTGCATGTGCTATCTTGCAGGCCATCACAAAAGTCTCAGGATGAATGTATTACCCACGATGTGGCATGATAACATGGTAAAGCCACAAATAGATGAAAATTGAGCTATCATGTTGTCAACTGACTTCAAGTAATTGGGGAAGACTAGCACGGCCCCAACAAGTGGAAAGGATTTACCCAACAAGTGGAAAGGATCATCCTCAAGGAGGATAAAGGCCATTTAAGATATAAGACCCCAAGGTTTCTGAAAATTCTCATTGCCTAAAATACTCAACGAGTTCCAACATAAAAGACTCACCTGCCCCATCAGCACATGGCATCCCTTCTTTAAGAAAATAAGCAAAAAGGTAGTAATTATTGAACTACACTCATTTTTTATGCTCCTAGGATTGATATGCCATGACCACTTTAGCATCGATCCCTAAGATAGGAAGAAAGCAACATAGGGCCAAACTATTTTTCTTCCCATCTCATACTCACTCAATTATAAGCAGCTCCATAATACCTTTTAAAAAGGAAAAGAGAGAGAGAGAAGAAAGACAAACAAGTAAAAGAAGAGAAGGAGAATATCACAAGTTGATTGAAAAGAAAGAAGGTGGAGAAACTCACCTATCAAAAACTTTTAAAAGTAATAAGGGAGGTCAACAACTCACTATGGTTCGAATTCACTCCCCTCACCAAGAAAACCATGAAGTGGATGCAAAGGGGCACTTTACTTAGGTAGTTTTTACAACCTAGCCCCAACTTCAAGTTAGAGTTAAACTTTGAGCTTCATTTAGGATGATTAAGGCCAACTTGAAATAAAAAGGCTAGAAAATTGGGCCAAGAACCTGAATTGAGTTGCAATTGGATGCTTAGTTCTCAACTAGTCATCCAATTTTGTCTGATTGTGTGAACTCCTACTTCTTGTCAAATGTACAATTCCAACTAGACATCCAGTATTGTCTAACTATGCTAATCTCACTTTAGTTGGATGTTCAATCTAAACTGGTTGTCCGATTCAGCTTAATATGCATAAATAGAAACAAAATTCTTCTTGAAATCTACCAAGAATTAACCAAATTTTTCAACAAGAAAGGTGTAATCTTAGAATATATCAATCTGAGATTCAAACATAGGGTTTATGGTAAGAGAATACTCATCAAATCTCCCAATCAAATTGTAATAACTAAAATTGGAGATCTTCTCAAAGCCCTATAAAAGGGGGCTAGGGAACACAAAAAAGAGGGAGAATTGATAGACAGTCCCTGGGAAAATTCTATAAAAATTAAAGAAAAAATTCTGAGAAAGATCTCATCATCTAGGAGGAGAGCAAAAAAGTGTCAATAAGGGATCAAAAAGATGTAAGATTTCATCCCTTTCTTTGTCTTCTCTTTCATTATCTCTTATTCTCTTTGTCCCCTATGAGGTCTTTGTTTTTTGTGCTTGTTGCTATTATTGCCCCCATCTTCCTTAAGACTTACAGCCACCCATAGTCACATTCTCTACCAACTATCATATGTTCTTAGTAGCTTGAGTGCAGATGACCAAACCTGAAAGAATAGGGCATTTGAACCACATAACTGGCCTCTCTTATGTTCATCAATACCATGGCCATCCACAGCTTCACACTAGCAAATCTTTAAGATCATTCGTAGCCATTTGCATCCTATTATCTAATGATGGATCTATATCAATACCGCAACCACTTGTAGCCCTTTGTATGATAGTAGATCTCAACCAATACTACTACCGCTCGCAGCTCTCCGTATGACGGTAGATCTCTATCAACACTATAGCCACCTGCATCCCTCTATACAACAGTGAATCTCCACCAACACCGTGACCTCCCATAGTCAAGAATGCCCACAGATCTCCATCACTATTATGGCTACCCACAACCTCATTCATCACCATGGCATTAAATTGAAGAAGAAGATATGATGAGAACCTCTTGCATTGACAACAAAGAGAGAGTGAGAATAAGAATAAGAACATGAACAAAATAAAAACAACAAAAATAATAATAAAACATCGTAATAAAATGGTTTAGAGCTAGCCTACGGTCTCACCTGAAAGCCAAGATGGTTTAAGGCAAGCCTGCGATCTCACTCGACAACCACTTGACTTAAGGCTAGCTTGCAATCTTGTCTAATTTCAAAATGGTTTAGGGTCAGCCTATGATTCTGCTTGACAACTAATCGACCTAGGGTCAGTTTGTAGTCTTGTCTAACAACCAATCAACTTAGGGCCAACTAGCGTTCTTACTCAAAAGTTAAAATGCTTTATAACCAGCCTACAGTCTCACTCGATAATCAATTGACTTAGGCCCAGTTTGTTGTCTTGCTCCTCAATTAATTGACTTAGGGCTAGCTTGTAGTCTCACCCAAAAAGTCAAAATGGTTTAGGACCACCCTACGATTTTGCCTGATAACTAATTGACTTTGGGCGAGCCTGTGATCTCCTCCAAAGTTAAAATAGTTTAGGACTGATCTATGGTCTCATCCAACAACCAATCAATATAGGATCAGCCTATGGTCTCACTTGAAGAGTTAAAATAATTTAGGACCAGCCTGTGGTCTCGTGCAACAACCAATCAACTTTGGGTCAGCTACAGTTTCACCTAAAAGTCAAAATGATTTACGACTGGCATGCAATCTCACCTAATAATCAATCAACTTAGGATCAGCGTGCAGTCTTACTCAAAAGTCAAAATGATTTAGGGTCAACTTGCAATCTAACTTATTAATCAAATCAAATTAGGGTAGCCTACGATCCTATCCAAAAGTTAAAATGGTTTAAGGTTAGCTTGCAGCTCATCCAACAATAGTTTGAACTTATGACCAGCTTGCGAATTCGCCATAATGTCATTATGCTAGCCTGAGGGCTCTCAAACTAAATCGATTAAATTGAAGTGGTTCAAATTGAATTTCAAATCGAACTCGAACTGAAGTCGAGTTTTGAACATTAAATTGAATCAAACCAAACTTGACCAAAATCAATTTTTTAATATCGAATTGAATCAGATCAAACTTGATCCAAATCAAGTTTTGAATATTAAATTAAATCAAATTAGACCAGAGTGTAGATTAAGTTTTGAACAATAAACTAAATTAGACTTAAACTAAGACTAAGTAGGAATTTTTAATTGGGTCAGATTGAATCCAAGATCAGATCAAACTTATCCATATTTAGAATATAAACCAAGGCACAAGTCAAGTCCAACCTTAACAAGTTCAAATAGAACTACAATGGGGTCAAGCTAAATCTCACTAGGTGTGCTAAATCTCTCACAACCCTCCGAGCCTATGCCCAACCCCATAAATAGTTGGTAAGGCCATCATCTTAACTTGAGCTAGGACTTGTCCAAATAGAGTTGAGCAAGGTCAACCAAAATTCCACTGGCTATGACACCAAAGCCATCAGTGACACATCAGGCCCAATCGACAACTAGCCAAGGTGGACTATCAATTAACATAAGCCAAAATTGCTAATCACTCTTCCAAATCAAGAAGGACAAAAGGTGGGCTCAAACTTGCTTAGCAGCTAGTCAAGGTGCCTTGTTCTAAGACTTACAAATCCATGAAGTTATCAGCCACACCTTATTAGCTACAAAAATACTTTAAATTTATGAATTTATTAATTATACCTTATTGGTTATGGAAATACTTCAAACTAATGAAGTTATTATCTATGCCCTTGGTTATAGAAATACTTTAAAATCATTAAAGTTATTGCTTATGTCTCATTGGCTATAGAAACACTTCAAACTAAATGAAGTTATCACATATGCCTCATTAATTATTGAAACACTTCAAACCAAATGAAATTATTGTTTACCCCTCATTGGCTATAGAGACACTTCAAAATCAATGAAGTTATTGCTTACGTTTTATTGGCAATAGAAATACATTAGACTAAATGAATTTATCACTTATAGCACATTGGCTATGAAAATACTTCAAACTAAATAAAGCTATTGCTTTTCCCTAATTGGCTATGGAAACATTTAAATCAAATGAAGTTATTGCTTATGTCTCATTATCTATAGAAATACTTCAAACCAAATGAAGTTATCACTTATGCCTCATTGGCTATAGAAATACTCAAACCAAATAAAGTTATCGCTTATACTTCATTTGCTATGAAAATACTTCAGACCTAATGAAGTTATTGCATACACTTCATTGGTTATAGAAACACTTCAAAATAAATAGAGTTATTACTTACACCTCATTAGCTATAAAAATACTTCAAACTAAATAAAGTTATTGTTTATACCTCATTGGGTATGAAAATACTTCAAACCAAATGATATTATTGCTTATATCTCATTGGATATATAAAGACTTCAAAGTTAATGAAGTTATTGCTTATGTCTCATTGACTATAAAAATACTTCAAAATAAATGAAGTTATCACCTAGCCTCATCGGTTATGAAAATACTTTAAACTTATAAAGTTATTGCTGACACCTCATTGGCTATAAAAATTTTTTGAACTAAATGAAGATATCACTTATACCTTATCGACTATAGAAATACTTTAAATTTATGAAGTTATCGTGCATACCTTATCGGCTATGAAAATACTTCAAACTAATGAAGTTATTACCTACACCTAATGGGTTATGAAAATACTTCAAAATCAATAAAGTTAACATCCATGCCCTCTGGGCTATGAAAATACTTCAAATTTAGAAAGTTATTGCCAATGATCAAATCCATTGGAAATACTTCAAACCTCGCCCATCCTTCCATGTCCCATTGGATGATGCCATCAACATATGTTAAGAATCAAATCAAGACACATCCATGTTAGCTTCACATGGTCCAGTGCAAGAGAGTAGAGCAATAGCACACATCAGAGCTTCTTCGCCACTCTTGATTTTCCTTTATTACTTTTATGTTTCTATAATTCTATGCTGAAATTTATTGTAAAGTGATGGTACACCCTTACTTAAGTCATATACTATTTCTCAAAATCAATCAAGTACTTTCTTCTTTTCTTTTTTGTGTCTATATTTTATTTGCTAATTTTCTCATTTTAGGAGATTCCTAACAATTGTAAGGGTTAAGGGCTTATTTCTATTGGAAGTCAATATTTTCACAATACCTGATATTACACTTAAATTAAAACACACTTTGATTTGTGCGTTGAGGTCACTCCTAGGGTCTTCGCTACTCTTGAGCCACCAAAATTGATTCCACATGACCAAAAGCTTTTATAGCACATCCAATGGGATACAACTTGACCCTGTTTTAGTTCTATTCAAACTTGTTTGGGCCAGACTTGGCCTGTGTTTTGGTTTAGGCTTAAGTTTGGTTAAGATTGATTTGACTTGAATTTAATTTGACCTGATTTTCAAGCTTGGTTTCAGTTTAAGTCTGATTTAGCTTAATATTTGAAACTTGACTTGGACTTAGGTCTAATTTAATTCAATCTGATATCTGAGACTTGATTTGGATCAAGTTTGATTTGATTCAATTTGATATTTAAAACTTATTTTAGGATAAGTTTATTTTGATTTAGTTTAATGTTTACAACATGATTTTGATAATGTTTGATTTGATTCAATTTAATATTCAAAACCTGACTTGGATCAAGTTAGATTTGATTTGGTTTAATATTCAAAACTTAATTTTAATCAAGCTTGATTTAATTCAATGTTCAAAATTTAACTTTAATTTGAGTCTAATTTGATTTAGTTCGAGTCAAGTTTGGTCTTGCTTCAATTTAGGCTTGAAATTTGGAGTTCAATTTGGCATAACTAGGTTTTAGTTCAAACTTGATTTGACCCAATTAGGGTTTGGTTTGAGTTCAACTTAACTCAATTAAGGTTCATTTGAATTTATTTTAACCCAATTGAAATTGGTCTTAATGCAGTTAGAGTTTGACTTAGACTTGATTTAACCCAATTATGATTTTGTTTGAATTTTGGTCTGATTTCTAGTCAACCTGATTTAAACCCAACCATGGTTGAATCTAAACTAATCTAACTTGGACCAACTTAATTTGGATTTCAGTCCAGTTTAATTTGATTAGTTTAGGTCCATTTGATGATCCATTCAAGTTAATTTGGTTTTATTTATTCATTTCACTTAAGTTTGCTTGAGTTTAATGTGATTGAGTTACCTTAATTTAATTGATTTGTATTACTTGATTTGGTTCGAGAGTGTTCAGACTATCATGATAACTTTGGCCAACCCCGCAAGTTAGCATTAGTTCAAATATATGTTTAGTAAGCCTGTAGGCTAACCTTAATCCTAATAGACAATCAACCAGCCTGTATGTTAACCTTAACCCGAATAGATAATCAACAAGTCCACAAGCTAGCTTTAGTCAGAATAGATAAATCGGCAAGCCCACAAGCTAGTCTTAGTCCTAATAAATAATTATCCAAATAGATCATTGGTGAGTTTGTAGATTAGTCTTATTCTAAATAATCGATCGGCCAACCTGCAAGCTAGCCTGAGTCTGAATAAACATTTAGTAATCCTATAGGTTGGCCTTAGTCTAAATAGACATTCGACGATCTCGCAAGTTGACCTTAGTTTGAATAGACAATCAGTAAATCTACAGACTGGCTTTAGCCTAAATAAACAATCAGCGAATCTACATACTAGCCTTATTTCGAATAAATGATCGGCGAACCCGTAGACTAGGCTTATTCCGAATAGATGATGAATGAGCCCATGCGATAGCCTTAATTTGAATAGATGTTAGGCGAGTCAACAAGCTAGCCTAAGTTTGAGTAGATGATTGGTGAGTCTATACATTGGCCTTAGTTCGAATAGACGATTGGCTAGCCTTAATCTGAGTAGATGATTGGCTAGCCTGTAAATGGCTTTATTCCGAATAAATGATCGGCGAGCCCATAAGCTAATCTTATTCTGAATAGATGATCAGCGAGCCTGCAGGCTGACCTTAGTCTTAATAGATGTCCAATAAATTCATAGGCTGATCTTATTCTAAATAGACACTCGAAAAATAAATAAATTGACTTTAGTCTAAATAGATATTTGATAAATTCACAAACTAACCATAATCTAAAATTGACTTTCGAACAAACTTATAAACTAATTCTAGATCGATAGCAATGATATGGAAATCGAAGCCAAAGCTTCTTTTTTTTTTCTCACTCACCCCTCTCCTCTTTCGCCCTTCAAAACTTTTTTTTTTAAATTTCCTTCTTCCCCACGCGGGATCGTCCTTTAGATTTTTTAATTCCCTACTCTTCCATGTCCTACAGCCGGAGACAATACAATATTTTTTAATTATTTTTTTCACGTTTTTTCTCTCTTTCCTACTTTCTTCTTCTTCGTCTCCCCATCTTCTTCTACAATTTTTTCTCCTCCCCAATCGTCTTCTTCCTATGGAGCTGCTACTTTTTCTTGTTTTTTTTGGCATCTTGTCTAACGGAACTAGTCTCGAGCGCCTCCTCAGGTTGGATTTGGTGCCAGTCAAAGCCTAAGCAGTTTGAGCCACCGGCAACGGCCACAAGCAGCGGTGGAAGCCAGAGCTCTGGCTAGCATATGCTGGCATGGTGGAGCTCGCAGGCAAGAGGCGTGCGAGTCAGGCGACTGAATGCAGAGAGGTGTAGGCTGCGAGGAGGCTGGAGGGAGGGCTATGCTTGAGTAGTTTTGAGGTCGGCCTCAGTGGCATTGACTCTAGCATCACGAAGGAGGAGGGTGAGCTTTTTGCCGGGGCATGCAGGTCATGTGTAGTGTCTTGCAGGTGGAGAGGGCAGGGTAGTCGTGCTATGGAGGAGTCACCGGAGAAGGACTATGGCGGCTGACATGGAGGTCGCCGGAGAGCTCAGGAACCTTTACGGTTCCAAGGTCGGTGTGATGCAGGCTGGCAGACATAGGCAGTGGGTTTAGCTCGAGCACGGGCGGTGGCAAGCGAGATAGGCTAACAGAGGCTGAAGAGGAGCTCAGGCCAGCAAGCTTGCGATAGGCCGAACATGCGCGGTTATGGAGCAAGACGGAGGAGGCAACCGGTGCAGGGTTATGTGTGGGAGAGGCAGTCGGCAAAGGAGGGTTGGCAGATTGGAGCAGGGCAGAGCAGCTCTGGCGAGGCTGTTCCATTGGAGGAGGAGGGAAGAGACAGAAAAATATTAATAGCAAAAGGAAAGAGTAAAGAATTATCTTATTTTTTTGCTTCAAGTTTTCAAGTCTTAATAACCTGCCGAATCTGACCTTTGTCCTCCCTTTTTGCAGGTTTTCATCAGTTTTATGAACCTCAAGTAGATTCGAAAACAAATTATTGGTTTAATTATGAAATGTTATTGGATTATGGTTTGTAATTCAATTAGATTTTTATAATTTTTGATTGGCATATAATCCATTAATTGAGATTTGTTTACTTGGGAAGAGATTAAAAAATTATATTATATTTTTATGTTAAATTTTTAAGCGGTTATTTGAAAATTTTTTAAAAAAATTAAACTAAAATATAATTTTATAAATTCCAGAGGCCTTTTGATAAAATAGATATATTTATGAAAATTTGAAATTTTCAATATCTTTTTTGTAAAAAAATTTCTAACAAGAGTCTGTTTGTAAAATTTTTTTTGTTTTAACAAAATCACCTCAAACACTGATGACTAAATGTCTGAACTTGTAATATTAGCTACAATAACTAGCTCAATTTTGACTGTTGAAATATTTTAAAAACCCATACTTTATGATATGGGTGTTTGTGTTTGGCAAAGCATAGTAAGTAATGACTAGCTCTCTCACCAACAAGTATATATGAGTCTGGATCTTGCTCAATTTAGAACTTTTACTTCTCTGATTATCCTTGAAAGAAAGAATAAGCTTTTACAAACCTTCTACCCTTACAAGAGCTCTAATATTAGAATTCACTTTCATATTTTCTTGGTCTCGTACTCTTTTTGAGAGACTATTGTAAAGAGACACTTTATATTTAATTTTTATGTTTTTTGATTGTAAACACTTATAGGGTGTTAGGAGTGAGTGAAAGATAAATCTTTGATATAAGAGTTAATTCTTGCCTATTAGAGCAAGAGTTGTATAGGTGTGGTTTCACTCGAAGAAAGTAACACTCCCAGTTTATGAGTAGGTGTAAAGGTTTGGTTCCTCTTGAAAGACTGATGACTCTAGTGAAGTGTTGAAGTCCACAAGATCAAGGAAATGATTGTGGAGTAGGTACAGTTGGTTGTCGAACTATATAAAAATCACAATGTCATTTTTACTTTCCTCTATTTACTTGATAAGCACTTGTAATTTATTTTCTTACTTGTGGACTTGTATTAATTTGCATATTGATTTCTAAATTAGTTTTTTAAGTGCAAAAAGTTGTTATTGTGGAGTAGGCCCCACGACTTCCCTCCCCACCCACCCCCCCCCCCCCCCCCCACCCCCCCCCCCCCAACCCCCCCCACCCCCCCACTAAGGGTTTAATCCAATATCCATTAAGAATCTAATAAGAACCCAATAAAGATTGGATTCAAAGTCCATTAAGGATCCAATAAAAATCTATTAAGGATCAGATCCAAGATTCACTAAGGATTGAATAAAAACTCAATAAAGGTTGGATTCAAAATTCATTAAGGATCCAATATAAACTCATTAAGGGTTGGATCCAAGATCTATTAAGAATCCAATAAAAACTCACTAAGGATTGGATCTAAGATCCATTAAAAATCCAATAAATATCTATTACGGGTTGGATCCTAAATCCATTATGGATTAAACAAAAACCCAACAAGAGTTAGATTCAAAATCTATTAAGAATCTAATAATAGCCCAATAAGGATTGGATCTAAGATCCACTAAGAATCTAATAAGAGCTCAATAAGGATTAGATTTAAGATCCATTAAGGATTAAATAAGAGCCTAATAAGGGTTGGATCTAAAGATCCATTAAGGACCCAATAAGAAATCATTAAGGGTTGGGTCCAAGATCTATCAAGGATCCAACAGGAACCCAATAAATGTTAGATCCAAGATCAAATAAGAACCTAACAAATGTTGGATCTAAAATTTAATTAGGATACATTACAAGATCTAATAAGGATCAAAATCAAGACCTAATAAGGATCAAGTCCAAGGTCCAAAGGGGATCCATTAAACAGGTCGAACCTAACCTGAGTCAAATCATGTCAAACTTTAATCAAAACCAAGTCTAAATATCGAATTGGACAAAATCAAACTTGAACCTAAACCAAGTCTGAACATCAAATTAAATCAAATCAGACTTAAACTAAAATTAAGTATAAATATTAATTGAATCAAATCAAACTTGAAATAAAATTAAGTCTAAATATTGAATTGAATAAAATCAAATTCAAATTAAAATCAAATCTGAATCATAAGCTCCAATCAAATAAAGGTAGTTGACAACAAGCACAAAATTGTGGATAATACCTTAAGCCCAACCGACAAACCAAAAAGGTCATCAATTGTTAAATTAAAAGATGGTTAGCATAAGCCATGACCACTAATAATTTCAAACTGAAGTAAGATAGGTTTAAACTCACTTAATTAGTCAACTAAGCACCTATTTGAAGGTAATCAATCAACAACAAGCTTAAAATTGTCATTGATGCTTCAAATCTAATTGACAATAAGCAAAAAAGGTCATATATTATCAAACTGAAAATCATTAATATAAGTCAAAGCTATTAATCATTTTACCAAATCAAACCAAATTGTGGCAAGCTTGAACTCCCTCAAGCAGTCAGCTATTTGAGGTGATTTTTGTCACTATCAAAATCAATCAAAATATGATCAAAATTGAAACTTCAAAACTACTAAATTATGGTTCAAATATTTGTCTCAGTTGGACCTGAATCATAGTAATGTTTACCAAAAATTTAGCTCAATTCAAATCTAAATTATTGGGAAATTTAGGCTTAGGCTAAAATAGGCTAAATGGGCCAAACATCTGAACTAAAATCGAGCTCAGCACCCAAAATCTGGGATAAAATAAGAAAATGTAAGAATTTTATCAATAGATCACTATACTTAATAAGTTCTTACAAATAAGTCCCTGGCTAAATTTTTCTTTCAACTAAGTCTCTAAAATGAAAATTTTTATGAGAAAGTCCGTAAAACCTTTCAAGTTTACATATTGGTACCCGTGAAATCTATTTTTATAAATAAATCTCTCAAAAATTTTTATTTACAAATATTCAAAACAAGATTTTGCAAGTTACAAAACTTTATAAATAAATTCTTCTTACAAAAAGCCCCCGAGATTTGTAAAATTATAATTTGGTCCAAATTTTTAAAAAAATTTACAAATGACTGTTTTGTAATTTCAATATCTAAAACCAATATAATTTTTGAATCCATTCATCTACAAAAAGTGGATCTTTATCTAATCTCAACAATAAATAGATCATTACCAAATTTCAACAAAATTATAATCTCAAACATATCAATTAATGTTATGAAGATCCAAATTTGAAATTTAATTGTAATCTAATCCAATCTCAAATTCAAATCAATTAATGATTTGATTTGAAGATCCTCTTAGCCTTGTAAAAACCTGCAAAAATTAGAGGAAGGGGACGAATCCTAAAGCAAAAGATTCAGAGAGAAGATTAGAGGCCAAGCAACTACAAAACAAGGAAGAAGTAAATTGATCAACGAGAAGAGAAGTAAGGCCTCTTTGCTCATTTTTGTTTTCTTTGTCTCTTCTTTGGTCCTGCTTCACTGTGTTCCCAATGGGCACTCTTCTGCACCACTACCCTCATCGAAGACTTCTCGCGATTGCATCCTTCTACTTGGGTTTGCGCTTCCCTTCTCCAGCCTATGTCCCACACTGCAGAGCGTTGATGACCTTGCTCTGCTCTCGTCTGTGACCATGCTCCATCTCCACCATCTTGTGCACCTCCAAATGTATCCTCACCAATCTTGGCTGCCCACAGTTTGAGCTGGCCCCGCTTCGCCCTCCTCTTATCATACACTATCACCAAGGGCTAGATCTGGTTGGAGGTGGCACGGCCTGGCCATTTTCTCCTACCGTCTAGCACTTTCGCTCCCTGAACACACTGGCCAACACTCCTGCAACCTGAATCCCATGGCTATGCACCAAGCTTAGCTCGCCACTGCTGCTCCCCTACCTTGCAAGGAAGCTGCATGCCACCTGATCTCTCCTGTCTCCCTCCCATGCCTGCATTCTATCAGTGAAACACTTGCATCCTCACCAAACTCCCTCTACTACTGTCTGCCAATGCCCCAGCCGAATCTGGCAAAGATCCTTCCAGATCTAGCTAGAATTTGAGGGAGCTGGGATTGGCCCTAATCCGGTAAAGATCTATGCAAAGGAAGAAAAAACTTGGACAGGAAGAAGAAGAAGCGGAGATAAAAAAGAAGAGAAGAAAAATAGGAAAGATAAATAAATAAAATATAAAAATTAATAATAAAAAGTCACTATTGGAAGAACTCATGTGGGATAGAAGCAAAACAAAAAAAAAAAAAAAAAAAGAGTTAGCTGAAAAAATATGAAAAATAAGGAAAAAAAGAAAAAGAAAATTCTTTTACCTTGATTTTTATGTCACATGTCATCTTATATGCTCACCCGAAAGTCAATTCTATTCTAGGATTAGCCTGCGAACTCGCCTAAAAATTATTCTAACGAAGGGCTAATTTGCAGACTCATCTAAAAATTATCCTAACTAAAGGTCAGTATGTGAATTTGCTCAAAAGTCAATTTGGTTTAAAACCAGCCCACTAGCTCACTCAAAAGCCATTTTGATGAATGGCTAACCTGCAGGCTCACTCAAAAGTCAACTATGTTTAGGGTTAGATTATAGGCTCACCCGAATGACATCTAACCAAGGGCCAATCAGCGGGTTTGTCTGAAAGTCAATTTGAATTAGGGCAAACCTATAGACTTGTTCAAAAGCCATTCAAATCAAGAGCCAACTTGCGAGCTCATTCGAAAGTTGTTTTGACCAAGGGCTAACTGGCTAGTTCGCTCGAAAGTTAATTCAATTTATGGCCACCCTGCAAGCTGGCCCTAAAGCTATTCTGACTAAGGATCAACTTGTAGACTTATTCAAAAGTCATTTTTATCAAGGGCTAGTCTATGGGTTTATCCAAAAGTCAATTCAGTTTAGGGTCAGTGTGCGAACTCACCCAAAAGTCATCCTGACTAACGACCAATTTGCATGCTCACTCAAAAGTTAATTCTAACTAAAGGCCAGCCTACAAGTTTAACTAAAATCCTAATTCAAACTCAAGACCAGCTTGTAAGCTTGTTTAAAAGTTTAATCAACTAAAGGCTAGCCCATGGGCTTGCCTAAAAGTAAAAAATAACTCATAACTCAATGTTAGCTTGCAAGCTAACTCAAAATCATTATGACATCTCGAGGGCTCTCAAACCAAATTAATCAAATCTATTAGCATAAATCGATTAAATTAAATGACTCAATTAGATTAAAATGGATCAATTTGGGCTAAATCAAATAAACCAATTAAGCTAAACTAAATTGACTCAAACAAACCACCCAATAGATCTGAAATTCATAGAACAAATGGACTAAACTAGTCCAGATGAATAAAAAGGGGTATTATACATTGACTGCTTGATCAAATCAGTCGACCGATTTCGATGAACCAGAACTAGCACCCTTTTAGCAGGTCAGTCGATTACTCAATTGATTGCCAGTTTTGTCAGCAAAAGAATCACTTGGGTCTAGACCTAACCCCAATCAAGTTCAAATCAAGTCAAGTTGAATGAAGTCGGTTCAAACTGAACATTGATCGGTCAAAATTAGGTCAACCTGGATTAAATCGTGTTCAAATCGAATCAACCTAAAATCAAAACAAGTTCAAACTAAACTCTAAGTGGGTTGAACCACATTTGAACTAAAATCAAGTCTAAATCAAACCATAATTAAGTCGACTCAAATTTGAACTAACCATAATTGGGTTAAATCAAGTTTAAACTAAATCCTAACTGTGTTAAGTCAAGTCCAAACCAACTTTAATTGAGTTTAAACCAAGTTCAAATCAAACCTTGATTGGATTAGACAAAGTTAAAGAAAATCTAATCAGGTTAAACTAAATTCAAACCAAACCCTAATTGGGTCAAATTGGATTCAAATTCAAACCTTAATTGGGTTGAACCAAACTCAAATCAGTCCTAATCGATTGAACCAAGTTCGAGTCAACCTATTCAGTTGAACTAAGTTTGAACCAACCCTAATTTGGTCAAACCGGGTTTGAACCAAATCATAACCAGGCTAAACCAAGTTTTAACCAAACTCTAATTAGGACACACCTAAATAAAAACCAACTCATACCTGAACCAAAATTAGGTCAAAACTGAAATAGAACCAAGTCATAATTGAATTAAAACCAAGTCAAACTTGAACCAAAATTAGGTCAAAGCTGAACTAAAATCAGGTCAAACCTAAATCAAAATCAGGACGAACCTGAACCAAAATTAGGATGAACTTAAAACAAAATAAGATTGAACTTGAACTAAAACTAAGTTGAAATAACCCAACTTGAACTTGAACCCAAGTCCATTAAGGTTTGAACCTAGACACAATAAAAGTCCAATGTGAATTACACCCAAATCCAATAATGGGTTGAACCAAAATCCATCAAAAGGCCAATCAAGGTTGGATCCAAAATCCATTAAGAGTCCTTCAAAAATCCAATTAGGGTTAGATCCAAAATATATTAAGAATCCAATAAGAACCCAATCAGGGCTGAATCCAAAATCAATTAAGGTTAGTCAATAATAGCTTAAAACTATCAACAACACGTTAAATCCAATCGACAACTCACCTAAGAAGCCTTTAATTATCAAAACAAGAAAGCTCAACATAAACCAATGTCACTAAATTTTTCAAATCAAATTAAGGTAGGCTTGAACTTGCTTAGTCAGTTAACCAAATGTCGTATTTGAGTGAAGTTAACTGACAATATGCCTAAAGTCATTGATCGCACTTTAAAGCTATGCAAATACATGCTCAAAAATTATTGGTAATGTTTCAAACTTAATTGATAGTACGCCAAAAAAATTATCGATTATCAAATTAAAAATAGTCAATATAAGCTAAAAGTTGCTAACCATTTCAAATTAAACCAAAATAGGCTTAAACTTATTTAATCAGTTAGTTAAATACTTTGTTCAAAGGAAGTCAATTGATAACATACTTAAAGTCATCGACCACACTTCGAGCGAAGTCAACACACGCTCAAAAGCCATTCGTGACACTTCAAAATTAATTGATAACATGCCAATGAGGTCGTTGGTTATCAAATTAGAAATTGTCAACATAAGATAAGGTCATTAGCTATTTCAAACTCAACTAAAGGCAGACTTGAACTCGCTTAGTCAGTCAGTCAAACACTATATTCAAAATAAGTCAACCAACAATATGCTAAAAGTTATGGACTACACTTTAGGCTAAACCAATATACACTCAAAAGCTATTGACAACCACTTCAAAACTTAATTGATAACATGCTAAAGAGGTTATCGATTATCAAATTAAAGATGATTAACACAAACCAATGCCGCAAATCATTCATGTTTGAAGTGACTTTTTTGTTTCAATCACAATTGGTTCAAATATGATCATAATTGAAACTTGTATGCAACTAAATTATAACTCAAGTGTGAGTCCTAGTTAGACCCGAATCACAGTCAAATTAGACTAAAAATCGAGTTCGATTCAGACCAGAATTGTTAAAAATATTAGGTCATGCTAAGCTTAATCCAAGTAAGTTGAGTGGGTTGAATATTTGAACCAAAATTAGGCTCAAAATTCATTCAAAATATGAGCTAAAATGAAAATAAAAAAAAATTTATAGATAGGTCCCTAAATCGAATAAATTCTTATAAATAAGTCCTTATCTATATATTTCTTATAGATAGGTTCCTTGGATAAACATTTTTATTGAAAAGTCTAATAAAAATCTAAAATTATAAATCGACTTCCAAAAAATCTAGGGTCCCCTCAAAAGATCAATAATTACAATTTGATCTATATGAAATCTAAGGTTTACAAATAAACCCTTCAAAAATTTTATATTCACAAATAAATCCCAAGAATTCTAATTTTTCTCAAATAAGAACCTTGGAAATTTTTATTTATAAACAAGTCCAAATTTTATTCAAAAAAACCCTAACATTTATAAAATTACAGTTAGGTCCAAATTTTTTGGAAAAAATTTGCAGATAACCCCCTTGCAAAGTGGGTTCATTTTAAAATTTCTTCATCCATAGCAAATAAATTCATCCATTTCTTATCACAAATTTATCCAATCTCAAATAGTCTATATTCATACTTATCTACACACATATTTATCATTCAAAATTCTAAACAAAAGAGATTGAGCTCCAACTTGACTTTATCTCTCCAAGTTTTACATAAACCCTGTCAATAACCCAAAAAAAAAAGGAGAGAGTATATTAGAGATAATAGGAGAAAGACTAGCAACTTTCGAATAAGAAAAGGTGCTTTCACTTATCTTCTAGGTTTCTTGCATTCCTTTTATTCTTCCTTCTCCTAGTTCTTGCAAGGTTGCTTGTATATGCTTTGCCGCCCATGCTATAGACCACGACCACCACTCATGCTTGTCTTCATCTCCTCTTGTGCGCATCGTAGTCTCCTCCTATGCACATCTCCATCTCCTCCCATTCACCAACCATCTGCATATCTCCATCATCGTGTCCAGAACACGTAGCCCTACAACATCACTGAGCAGCCTCGGGGTCTAGTTTCCTTGCTAGAGATGCCCGCATACCACCATGCTATCTTGAGTTCACCTGCTCGTCGGCCTACTTGCTTGCCTTGGCGTGTGCCCTTTCTCTCTCCCTACCGGCCTCATAGTTGGCCTCAGAGATCCTCGCCACAGCCATTGTCTGCTCCACTTGCTATGTCGCTGCCATCACTACCTGTGACGCTCCACCAGCTTGCATTTTGATGCCCCCCTACCTCTCGGGGAGGTCTCTCCTCCTAAGACACCAGCCAACCAGCCTAGTTCCTACTCTTCTGAGCTCCATCTGTGACCTCTCTCCCACTACACACTATTTTCCAGCTTTTAACTAGCCATCTTTCACTACCATAGGCTGAATCCGGCCAAAAATGGCCAATATCAGCTACAAGACAAGGGACGAGAGGATCTCCACTGTTATAATATCAGGTGTGATGAATTAGTCTCACATCAGATATTGGATAGATAGAGTCTAATATATATAGTGAAAAAGACCCATATCCCATGAGTTTAAGTTTTTGGGATGGTTGGGTGTCTGGCTCACTATATTATTCTAGTTTGACACTCTTACGACTCCCCAACAAGTGGTATCAGATCTTCAAGTTTGAAGCTGTGCAAAATCTTAAAATCGAAATCACCGTGATGATCCGACTGAATTGAGTCACATGTTAGTCTTTCTCTATTAGTATGGGTCAGACGGTAGAACTAGTCGAATAAAAGAGTTCTTGATTAAAAGTGTTAAAATTGATGTCGTCAAATCACACCTAAAGGGAGAAATTATTATAACATTAGGTGTGATGAATTAGTCTCACATTGGATATTGGATAGATAGAGTCTAATATATATGGTGAAAAAGACCCATATCCCATGAGCTTAAGCTTTTGGGATAATTTGGTGTCCCACTCACTATATTATTCTAGTTTGACACTCTTGCGACCCCCCAACACTCCACACCACCATTGCCCGTCTTCACCTCCCTGTTGTTGAGAAAAGACCCGAATTGGGCCCCACTTCCGATTGGATCTGATTGTGATTGCTGAGAAAGGGGCGTTGTCTCCTGTAGAGATGAGGAGAAGGAATTTGGGAGACAGAGAAGTCAATGATATAAAAGAAAAGGGCCACTGTAAAGAAAAAGAAACAAAAGAAAAATTACTATAAAAAAGATAAAATATAATAATAATAATAATAATAATAATAATAATAATAATAAATAATTTTGGCAAAAAAAAGAAAGTGGCTTCAATTGGCATGCATTGGGCTTTAAACTAGCCATTGAGCTCATGAACTAAATCAAATTTTAAGCTTACAAATCAAGCTAATTTTCGCACTCATGAACCAAGTCAATTTTGCGCTCACAAACTAAGGTAGCATTCGGGCTCGCAAGTCAAGTCAGTCTTGAAGCTTATAAAGCAAGCCAGCCATTAAGCTCACAAACCAAACCAAGCTTTGGGCTCGCAAACCAAATCAGCCTCCAGAATCACTGAATCAAGTCAACCTTCAAACTAAATGAATCAAATAAGCCTTTGAGCTTGCCAAACATCTATAAGTCAATCTTTGAGCTCGCAATCAATCTATAGACTAAACTTCGGGTTCATCATAATATTGTAATGGCAACTTAAGGGCTCTCAAACTAAATTGATTAACATAATCAATTAAATTTAATGACTTGACCTCATTGTACAGTAAACTCAAACCCAAACCCTAATTGGGTTAAATCAAGTTCAAACCAAACCCTAACTAGATCAAATCAAACTTAAACTCAAAACAAAACCAAGATAAGCCTAAACCAAAACCAACCTAAATCGACTTGAACAGAAACCCATTAACAAGTTGAGCCTAGATCCAATAAGAACTTGTTAAGGGTTAGATCCAACATCTATAAAAGATTCAATAAGAGCCCATCTAGAGTCGAATTCAAGATCTATTAAAGATCCAATAAGAACCTACCAAGGGGTTGGATTCAGGATCTGTTAAAGATCCATTAAGAAACTGAAAAGGTCCAACACAAGGTCAAATCTGACCCAAATCGATTCAAATCAAACTCAAATGAAAATTAGGTTTTGAACATTGAGTTGAATTAAGTAGATTCAAATCAAGATCAAGTTTTGAATATTGAATTGAACCAAATTAGAACTTCAGACCAAGTCGAACAAAGGGTAGGCTTGAACTTGCTTAGTCATTTAACCAAATACCTTGTTCAAAAGAAGTCAATCACCAATATGCTTGAAGTCATTGGCCACACCTCGAGCTAAATCGACACATGCTCAAAAGCTATTAGCAATGTCTCAAATCTAATAAAAAATACATCTAAGAAGTTGTCGATTATCAAATAAAAAATGGTCAATATAAGTCAAGGCTACTAACCATTTTGAACTGAAATAAGGAAGACTTAAACTCACTTAGTTAGTTAACCAAATGACATATTCAAAAGAAGTCAACTGACAATACGCATAAAGTCATCAGTCACACTTTAAGCTCAATTGGCACAAGCTTAAAGTCATTTGTGGTATTGAAATTGAGCACTTGGAATAGTGAAGATCCCTAGAAGTAACCTCAAAATAATAAATAAAGAATATGGTGGTTTAAATGTATAATCAGGTATTCTGAAAACATGACTTCCAACAAGCATAAATCTCTATTATTAATTACCCTAATAATTATGAAAAACCTCATAAAGTAAGAAATCAAGATAATAAAATAGAGACAAAAAAGAAAAAAGAAAGTATTATTGATTAATTTGAAGAAAGAGATTACATAGCTTAAGCATAGTTATACCCTCACTTTACAAATGAATTTTAATATGGAATTAAGGGAAACATAAGGAAAAAAGGAAAAGAAGAGGTAGGAAAGAAGCTTTGATGCTCATTGCTGCCCCGTGCCTATGCATTGGACCATATGGAGTTTGACTCAGATAGGTCTTAACTTGATCCTCGGTGGAAGTTGGTAATAAAATTTTGTGGCATCGTCCGATAGGACATGAAAGGTGAATGAGGAGTTTGAGATGTCTCCAATAGCTTGAGCATTGGTAATAATCTCTTCTAGTTCAAGTGTTTCCATTAGCTTGGTGGCATTGGCGATAACTCCATTCAACTTGAAGTATTTTTTTTAACTAATAACGCATTGGTTATAGCTTTATTTAGTTTTAAGTATTTTCGTTGGTTTGGTGTCATTGGCAATAACTCTATGGTTTGAAGTATTTTCGTTAATCAATAAGCCACATGCGATAATTTCGTTTGAATAAGGCATCTAGGTAACTGATTAAATGAGTTTAAGCCTATCTTTAGTTTAATTTGCATACTTTGAATTATTTTTATTAGCCAATAAGACATTGATAATAACTTTAGAATTTGAAATATTTTCATTAGTCAATAAGGCATTAACAATAACTTCATTTGAAAAAACATTGTGATTAACTGATTAAACGAGTTCAAATCCATCTTAGTTTATTTGTATGGTTTGAAGTATTTCTATTAGCCATTAAGGTATTAGCAATAACTTCATAGTTTAAAGTGTTTCCATTAGTCAATAAGGTGTAGGCGATAACTTTGTTTGAACAAGACACCTGACTGATTGATTAAGTGAGTTTAAGCCCACCTTTAGTTTGATTTGCATGGTTTGAAATATTTTCATTAGCCAATAAGGCATTGTTAATAACTTTATAATTTTAAGTATTTTTATTAGACAATAAGGTGTGGATGATAACTTCAAGGTTTGAATAAGGTGCCTGACTGACCTACTAAGCGAGTTCAAACTTGTCTTTAGTTAAATTCGAAATGGTTAGTGACCGTGGCTTGTGCCAATCATCTTCGATTTAACAATCAAAAACCTTTCCTAGCATGTTGCCGATTAAATTCAAGGTGTCATCGAGGACTTTAAGTTTGTTATCAACAAACCCTAACTTGAGTTTGGTTGAGCCCAATTCTGATCAGTTTGAAGTTTTGACTTGACTTTGCTCAAATCTGATTTGATTTAATTCAATGTTTAGAACTTGGTTGAATTTTGATTCACTAATATCTTCTTAAGAGATAATGATATGTTCTAGTTTCCTCTCTCTAAAATATTTGGTGATTGGGTTTGCACTAATGATTTATAGTATGAATAGGAAAATCACTGTTGACATTGATGGTGAATATTCAATTTATAATAGCGAATTTAATTCACCAAGTTTGGAATTGATTTTTAGAACACCTATCAAATACTTATTATTGACTCTAGTGGAAGCAATATTGATTTTAATTTGATTCTAATTTAACTCAATTCAATGCTCTGAACTCAATTTTGGCTTGAGTCTGACCTATTCGATTCAAATCAAGTTTGACCTTGTGTTGGACTCTTATCGGGTTCAAGTTTATATCTTAATAGACTTTAGTTCAAGTTCGAGTTCAAGTTGATTTAGATTTAACTTGATTTCAATTCAAGCTAGGCCTGATTCTTGTTTGATTTTGGGTTTGATTTAATCCACTTAACTTTTAGTTTGGACTTGATTTAACCCAATTCAGGTTTGATCCAAGCTTAGTTCTAATTAAATTGGGTTTGATTTGAACTTGATTTGATTTTGAATTAACCCTACTTGAACCCAATTAGGTTGAGTCTAAACTGATTTGGTTCAAATTAACTTAATTCGAATTTTGGATCTAGTTTAATTTCATTAATTTTAGATCCATTTAGTAATCTATCTAAGTCAATTTAGTGTTGCTCATTTGTTGTAGCTAAGTCCAATGTGATTGAGTCATTTTACCTCAATTAATTTGATTTGAGAGCCCTTGGGCAATCATGATAACTTCGTGTGGGCTAGCATAGATGAATGACCCTGAGTGCTAGCTTAGATGAGTAAGCCCAAAGACTAGCTTAAGTGTGCGAGTTTAAAAACTAGCTTAGAGGTGCAAGCTTAAGGGCTAGTTGGATGTGAGTCCCAAGGCTAGTTAGGTGCAAGTCCGAAGGCTGACGAGATGCAAGCCCAAAGACTGACTGAGTGTGAGCCTAAAGGCTGGCTTGATGCGATCCCAAAGGCTGACTGAGTGTGAGACTGTGGACTGGCTTGAGTGTGAACCCAAAGGCTAGTTAGTGTGAGCCTAAAGGCTGGCTGAGTGTAAGCCAGAAGGTTGGATTGGAAGCAAGCCAGAAGGTTGGTAGAGTGATAGTCCAAAGGTTTGTTTGGATGAAAGCCCGAAGGTTAGCTAAGTGTAAGCTCGAAGTCTAACTTGAGTGCGATTCTGAAGGCTAGCTTGGATGGAGCTTGAAGGCTGGTTAAGTGCAAGCCTAGGTTAGTTTGGATATGAGACCGAAGGCTAGCTGAGTGCAAGCTCGAAAGCTGACTTGAGAGCAAATCCAAAGGTAGGCTGATTGTAAGACTGAGAGTTAGGTTAAGTGTGAGCTTGAAGGCTGACCGAGTGTAAGACACAAGGCTAGCTTGAGTGGGAACCTAAAGGCTGACCGAGTGTGAGACACAAGGCTAGCTTGAGTGCGAACCTGAAGACTAACTTGGATGCTCATCTAAAGGCTAGTTATGTGCAAGCCCAAGGTTGACTTGAGTGCAAGCTTAAAAGTTGGCTGAGTGCATGCCTGAAAGTTGACTTGAGTACAAGCATAAAAACTGTCTGAGTGTGAACCTGAAACCTGACTTGAATCCAAGCCTAAAGACTAGTAGAGTGTGAGCTTAAATAAGTGCAAGCTCGAAAGTTGGTTGAATGCGTGTCAGAAGGCTGGCTTGAGTACAAGCCTGAAAGTGACTTAGATAAAAGCTCAAAAGCTGGTTAAGTGTAAGTCTGAAGACTGATTTGAATATGAGCCCAAAGTTTGACTGAGTGAAAGCCAAAAAGCTGGCTTGAGTGCAATCCAAAAGACTAGTCTAGATGCAAGTTTGAAGCTTGACAAAGTGTGAGACTGAAGTTTAGCTTTAGTGTGAATCCACAAACTGATTAAATATAAGTTTGAAGGTTGACTTAGATGCATGGAAAGTTACAGCTAGCCGTGGTAGTGATGGAGCCAAAATTAAAGCTAAACTTTCTCTCCCTTTTTTTTTTACTAGTCTAACTATTTTTTTTCGTTAGGTCAGCAAATTTATTGGGGGAGTCGAAAGAGTGTCGAATTGGAATAATATAGTGGGTTAGATACCAAACTATCACAAAAACTTAAACTCATGAGATATGAGACTTTTTTACTATATATATTGGACCCTATTTATCCAATATCTGATATGGGACTAATTTATCATACCTGACATTATAACAATCTCCCTCTTCAAGTGTGATTTAACCACATTAATTTTAACACTATTAATCAAGAACTCTTTTCCTCGATCAATTTTATTGTGTGACCCATACCAACCGGTTTTTGTCTCATTCTTTTGATTTTTTAAAAGAAACTAATATGCGACTCAATTCAGTCGCACTATCACGGTAATTTCGATTTTAAGAATTTGCATAGTTTCAAACCTGAAGCTCTGATACCATTTGTTGAGAAAGCTGAAAGAATATCGAGGCGGAATAATATAGTGGACTGGATACCAAACCATCCCAAAAGCTTAAGCTCATGGGATATAAAACTTTTTGACTATATATATTAGATCATATTTATCCAATATCCGATATGAAACTAATTTATCATACCTGATATTTAACACAAATTTTTTTTATATATATTTTTGTCCATCTTTCCCAGCTGGCTCAAGCCTCCCTTATCTTTTATCATTCAACCAAAGCAAGGCCCTTGCTCCCCTTCTCTTCAAGTTCACGGATGGATCCGGTCAGATCCAGCCACGAGGGAATGGCAATAGGTGAGATCTCATAGCAGCGGCGACCACGTGTAGCAGTGCGTGGGTGATAGATGGATGACAACAGAGGGGCTCGGACATCGGCTGCCCCCTTTCTCAGCTAGATCCAGTCAGACAAAGCTGGATCTAGTCCTACCCTTCTTTGGCGGAGGTGCTGATAGGCCATGGGGTTCTCCAGAGTGTGGCGCGACAGGGGAGCACAGATGCGGGATGGCTGGAGGCAGCTAGGCTGGTCTCCGAGTGGCGAGTCTTAGGTCTGACAATGGAGGGAGCTACAAGCTGGAGGTCCTGTAGGTGTGGTGCAGAATGGGGGGAGCAGGGTGCGAAGCTGGCGGGCAGGTGGCTGCTCTGGAAAGAGAACGATGGAATTTGGCAGGGTGCGGAGTAGGATGGGCAGAGCAGGGTGTGAAGCCGGTGGGCAGGTGGCCATTCAGTGGTTCAAACTACAGGAGGGCTTGAGAGAAGATGGAAGAAGGGCATGCATAGGGTGCAGGTCATGGATGCAATGGGCGCGAGCAAGGACGCACATGTTGCTCTCAGACCAATTTTGACGCTAGCCATCACCGTTGGGCAAGTTCTTGTTACGTTTCTGGTATGGGAGGAGGCAACAGCGGAGGGTGAATGCAGGGATGAAGCAGTGAAACCTCCTGAGAACCATACCGAGAAGTGCGAAGAAATAAATGAGAAGAAAACAAAAGTTATGAACGTAATTTTTTATCTTTCCTTCGTTTCTGGTTCAAGTTCTCCTTTTAGCCTTCCAACCTAACTCTTCTTTTTTGGGGGGTTCCTCCCCTTTCTCGTAGTGATAGTTGATACTATAAAATTCACCTAAGAGATAAGTAAATTAAGTATTAGCAAAACAATGGCACCTTTTAATAGCTTCTATAGTGGCTCTTCCTTCAACTACTCATGTTGTGGATGTGGGAACATATTTGAATAAGGATATGATCAATTCAATAATAAAAATGATTTTGAGTCAATCATAATCAATCACAAGTATAATGAAAATAAAGTAAAGTAAGAGTGTACTGCGATGTAAAGTAATTCGGAAGTCAACCACTCCTACTCTACTACTCTTGTTTTTCTTTTGAGGACTTTAATACTTCACTAATACACTGCTTCATTGGTGAAGCTAACCTCATACACTTACCTTTAATCCAACTAGTAAGGCTAATTCTAAACTGGAACTTTACTTTCTCAATAATTTATTATCTCATAGAAAGATTGCTCAAAAATGTGCAAAAGTTATTAAAGAATAAGTTTTAAGCTCTTAAATACCAGTTGGTGAGAATTCTAGCTATTGAGTTGTGCTCTACCATATTTGAGTGTCTGAACAGTACTTGTTCGGATGTGTAAAGCCTCCCAATAGTCAAATTTTACTAGCCATTGAAACTGATATCACATACTCGAGTGCCCAATTACAAGGTTCAAACGTCTAAACTGCATAGTTTTGGATGTCCAACCAAATCTTTAGGGGATCGAACCTTGAGCATGAATTTTTTTAGAAGTTATTGCTTCCAAACTTCTGACATCTAAACTTTGCATTCAGGAATCTGAAGCTGTCAATAATTTAAAGAGCTATTTTTGCTACGTTTGAGTGTCCAAACTATAAAGTTTGGGTGTCCAAAGTTAACAAAAAAAATTTCTGTTTTTGCTATAACTTCAGCCTTCATGTTTGACACTAACTCAAGCTAACCTTAGATTAAAGATGAGCTAGTGAAGGCATTCCAAGGTAAGTTGAGTGTTAGTCAATGTTCTAAGGCATGAATTTAAATAACAAATCTTCAACTCAAAGAAAATAAAAAAGCTAAACCTATTGAGTCTTCTTTTAAGCCTTCCCTTAGCCAATCTTCTTTCTTTTAAGATTCGTCCATTGATCTATTATCATGCCTCATCTTCAGTGACATCTTTATGTTCATCCATGACCGAGGCCTTCAAATGAGCTTGATCTTCATTGTAGGTTCAACTTGATTACTAACTACACATGACTCAAGAAATAACTCAAATTCATAGTTTGTTCATCATCAAAATTATGAAGGGCGACAATCTTTTTGATAATGACAAACCCTTATAATTCAACAAAAATACAATCTAGCCTTTCAAAGATAAGTTTAAGTTGTAAGACAATACCAACATATGTAAGCTCCCCCTTACCAACACCATCTATCAACATACTAACATTATATATCAACCACATACTGTAAAAACAAGCAACAATTACAATTGAAATAATTATAATTCTAACAATCAACAATTGCTTATTTGCTCTTGCTCCCCTTTACTCATGAAACCTTGTTCTCCCCATTTTGACTTCAACAAAAACGGTAAAAAAGAAGCATAATGTACAATCCACAATCCCCAAGACAAAAGTAGAATGTAGAAGTGTCAGAAAAATTCATAAGCCACAATCCACAATCTACGACCATCATTACAAATCATAAGCTTGAAAAACACTCATATCCAAAAAGACCAATAGTAAAAGTCAAAATACAAGTAAGAATAATCAAAATATACACACCCCAATACCAAGAGTCCCAAAGCTCAACACAAACCACATATACACAAGGCACGAGTCCAATACAAAAAGCAAGAAATACAAAAAAACTATGTGCTCAGCCCCTATCTAGGATGATAGATGCCCAAAGTCCCCTCAAGCTGGATGCTCCAAGACCTACTATGTGCCAGTGTTGACAAGCCCCTTAAGGTGATCTAGCTGCTCAGCGAGCTCATTGAGCCACTGATCAATAGACCATCACCAAGTAGCTTTGGCATTAGGAGCTCCCGAAGCAGCTCCAACCTCAGCATCTGTGATCCGGGTACAACCAATAGTAGGTGCGTCCTCACAAACTTGGCCTATGGTAGGTGCACAATCCTGCATCTAAATGGAGTGATCATCCTCCTATGGGTTGAACTCTATACGATGGAGGGAGGGACGACCGAAAGTCTGAGGATGGGTAGAGCAATGGATAGGGCCAGAGGTGGTGGAAGCTATCCCAAAATGGAGAAAGATGCAAGGGATAAGATGGGCATAGACAATGAGAGAGGTGGTGTGAAGGATATATTGACCCATATGACATATGATGAGGTAAGGAAGACTGATCATATGCCTAGTCAGAAGGTAATAGATTAAGAAAAACTCTAGGAATGAGACCTCATTGCGATGCCCACCCTTTGAGAGGAGGGTGTAGGCAAGAAACTAGTGGAGGACATAGGATCGGAGTGGAAGGGGGTTAGAAGAAAGAGCCTTCATCATACGCAGGGCTTGTGCATGGTTCTCCTCAAACACCCTCTCAATGGCCTTGGAAAAGGTGATGAGGAGATCACTAGACCACAACTGAGCAAAGGTAACATCTTCTCCCTTGGTGGATAAGCATAGAATGGTAACTAAAAGGTCAATGCGTGAATAATTTTAGTATCCCCATAGTATGTGATGAGGGATATGTAGTTTAGGTCAAATGAAGCATTTGAATAGAATATCTGTAGATCCTCATCAATGTAAGGCTCATGGGTGAAGATAAAATCAAACCAACCTTGGGCGTAGAAGGGAGTAGATAGGCTTTGGAAGGGTAGGTCTTGGAAGTCAATGAGGCAAGGTGGAATAATCCTAGCACTAGAAAATTAAGAAGGAAATTGAGGTGGCTCACCAGTAGATTGGGCTTCAGACCCCTTTCTCTTGGCAACAGGGGTCTTGGTGTGGGGAGGCATGGCAGGGCCAAGAGAGAAGTAGTGGGAATGAGTGGGAAGGGAGAACAAGATGTTGTTGAAGTTGTAGGAAGGTCGGAGATGCTATAGAGGATCACAGAAGGGCCAGAGGGAAGGAGATGGAGCAAAGAAAATTGGGGGAAAAGGGGTGGTGACCTAGGGTTTTGAGGGAGATTTACACATTCGAACAAACAAACTTGGAGGTTCAAGCATCTAAAGTTCATAAACAAAGGGCCTTATTGTAATCAATCATCTAATCCCCTTATCAGACATCCAAAAAGTTCTCCTTTGAACATCCAATTATTATTTTAGGTGACCGAAGAAAGACAAGATGAGAGGATAAAATTGTGCAATTCGGGCATCCGAATGGTTCTAGTTTGGACATCCGAACCAAACAAACTAAGCAAACTTCTCAGCAGCAAGGAACTTGGGCAACCAACCAAAGCAAAATGCTCAACCATTTTCAAAAAAAAATTTAAAACACCACTCTTATCCTGAATCAAACAAAACTGAGTCTCATTCAAGGATTTTGTAAAAATATTTGCATGTTGATGATCGGTTTTGATAAAATAAAAAAAATATCATTTTTAGAAACATAATTTTGAATAAAATGATGAAGAATATCAATGTGCTTCGAGCAAAAATGTAGCATCATATTTTTGGACAAAGTAATGGCACTAGTATTATGACAATAAATTGGTATATTGAAAAAATCACAATTAAAATCTTGGATTGTTTGTCTCATCCAAAGAATTTGAGAACAACAACACCCTATAGTAACATATTTAGCCTCAATGGTAGAAAGAGTCACGAAATTTTATTTCTTAGAACTTTATAAAAGTAGAGACTTTCCAAGAAACTGGCATGTTCTAATAGTGCTCTTTCTATCTACATGACAGTGGCATAGTTTGCATCGTAAAAATCAATTAAGTCAAAGCATTCATTTCTAGCATACCACAAACCTAAATCTAGTGCGCCCTTAAGATATCTAAAAATGTGTTTCATGGTAACTAGGTGTGACTTCCTAGGAGATGCTTGAAATAGCACATAGACAAATATGAAACATAATATTGGGTCTACTTACGATAAGGTATAATAGACTATCAATTATACTTCTATACCACTTTTCATCAACTTTTTTGCCATCTTCATCCTTGTCCAACTTGACTAAAAGACTCATGAGGGTTCCAATTGCCTTAGCTTCATTCATGTTGAACTTCTTAAGTAGTTCCATAGTGCACTTGGTTTGGTTGATGAAAATCTCATTCTTCATTTGTTGCACTTGAAGTCCAAGAAAGAAATTCAATTCTCCCGTCATGCTCTTCTCAAACTCCTTTGTTATGGTGCTTGCAAACATCTCACATAGATTTTTATTAGTACACCAAATATAATGTCATCTACATAAATTTGAATTACTAATAAATCATTATCCTTTTTCAATAAGAATAACATGGTGTCCACACAACCCATAGTAAAACCATTTGAAATTAAAAAGGAACTTAGTCTCTCATACCAAGCTCTTGAAGCTTGTGTAAGATCATATAGTGCCTTCTTCAATTTTAAAACATGGTTTAAAAATTGCAAGTCCTCAAAACTGGGAGATTGTTCAACATAAACTTCTTCAAAGAGAAAACTATTTAAAAAAGCACTCTTAACATCCATTTAAAATAGTTTGAAACCTTTAAAATATGCAAAGGCAAGTAAAATACAAATGGATTCCAAACAAGCTAGGGTGCAAAGGTTTCTTCAAAATCAATATCCTCAACTTGGTTGAAACCCTTGGCCACTAATCTAGGCCTTATTTCAAACCACGACACTATTTTCATCTAGCTTATTCCTAAAGACCCAATTTGTACCAATAATTGGGTAATCATTTGGTCTTGGAACAAGTTCCTAAACTTGATTATACTCAAATTGATTTATTTTTTCTTGCAAGGCAAGAATTCAACTTTCATCCTTTTGAGCTTATCAAGATTCTTGGGTTCAACTTGAGAAAGAAAAGCAATAGTATGAAGATTATATTTAATATCATGTCTAGATTTTATCCCATGATCAACATTGTCAATGATTTGATCTTCCAGGTGACTCATTTGAAATTTTCATGCCTTGGGTAGCTTATTATCTTCACTTTGCTCTTTGTGTTGATCCTCTTGATCCTTATCTTTCTCATTCCTTGAACTTTAGCTTGACTCACCCTCTTTCTTCTCCTAGAGATGTATCTCATCTAATTTTTTGGAGATATCTATATCATCATCAATAAACTTTTTTTCCAAAAGAGGGTTAGCTTCATCAAATACTACATTAATAGATTCTTCAACAACCATGGAGGACTTGTTGAATACTCTATAAGCTTTAGAGGTAGTTAAATAGCCAAGAAAAATACTTATAAATATTTTTTAATCAAATTTGGACAAGCAATCTTTTGTATTCAAAATATAGCATTTGCAACCAAAAGTATGAAAATATGCAATATTCGGCTTCTTGTCATTCCATAATTCAAATGGAGTCTTATCAAGAATCGGTTGAATAGAAACTCGATTCAAGATATAGCATGCCATATAAACAGCCTCCGCCCAAAAATATTTTGGTAGAGAGTACTTGTTAAGCATGACTCTTACCATTTTTTGAAGAGATCTGTTCTTCTGTTCTACTACTCTATTTTGTTGTGGAGTACGAGGAGCTGAGAACTTATGCTTCATGCTATTTCCAATGTAATAGTTTTCAAATAAATGATTTTCAAAATCACCTCCATGGTCACTATGAATTTTCAAGATCATGTAAACTTTTTTATTTTGAATTAATTTGCAAAGATCAATAAAGGCATTGAAAAATTCATGTTTATCCACAAGGAATAAAATCCATTTAAATCTAGAATAATCATCTATAATTACAATAGCATAATTCTTACCTCCTAGACTTGTAGTCCCAATTGGTCCAAATATGTTTAGGTGAAGGAGTTACAGTGGCCATGTTGTTGTGATAAATATTTTGGATTTGTGGGAGGCCTTGACTTATTTTCCATTTGGCATGCATTATATATTTGATCCTTGATGAATTTGTCTTTGAGTAGATCCCTCACTAGCTCGTTCCAGTAGGCTTTAGTTATAGCATCTGTGCTTGAATGTCCAAGTCTTCTATGCCAAAGCCATCCATTGCTATCTTAAGCTACAAAAGACTTCTCATTTTTTAAGTCATCTTGGTCAATTGTGTATACATTTCCATCCTGATGACCAATAAAGACTATAACATTATCATCATCATGTCTAACTATATAAACCTTTGATTTAAAATAACATGAAAACCCTTGTCACATAGTTGACTATTAGAAAGTAAATTATAATTGAGACCTACCAAAAGAATATTTTTAATTAGAGAAGATCTAATAGAAATATTTTCTATACCTATGATTTTACCTCTATCATTATCCCCAAAAGTGACATGTCCTCCATCCTTTTCTTTTAGCTCTACAAATATGGATGGATTTCCTGTCATGTGTCTTGAACAACCACTATCTAGAAACCATTTATCCCTTTGATTCTTGGAGTCAAAGCATAGCTTAAAACAATCAAGAACATTGGGATGAAACCCACTCTAAGTATAGGTCCATATGGTTAAAGAGTAAAAACAAATATAACAATAGATAGAAAGTGCAACATATAATAAATTTGTGAATCCTACCTTTAGATTGTCTAGAAATATGGCCATGTGAAATTAGCAAATGTAAACTATATGGGCTACTTCTAGCTAACTCATGCTACTCAAGTGAATGATATTTTTAGGAATCAAAACACATTTGGACTCTTTAGGTTTAGGAAACATTACCTTAGGTACCTAAATTTGCTTAAGAGAAGAATTTCTCTCAGTTGGACAACTTGTGTAGACATGTCCTTTTTGACATCAATAGTTACATTTCAATTTTGAGGTTATAGAACTTAAGGCCTTTACAAAAGTGGACTTGGTACCTTTAGATTGAGAAAAGGATATGAAACCAAGTTTAGATTTATATAAAATATTCCTTTGATTTTTTAAAATCATATTTAAAGTAGAATTTCCATGGAATAAGTTTTCAAGAGTCTTTTTCAAATCAGCATTTTTCATAGATATTTTTAAAACATGATTCTCTTTTTGAAGATGCTCAATTTTCTTTTTGCAATCATATGAATTAGTAGACAATTTTAATGATTCAAAATCTCTTTCAAGAAAGTTGAACTTATTTTTCAAAGAAGCATACTTGTGAAGTAAACTTTTATGTCTAGCATATAAATTTTTAAAGGCATCTTGCAATTCATCAAAACTTAAATCACATACCTCATCCTCAATAACAATGAAGCACAAGTTGGCAATTTCTTCATTGGATGAGACATCTTCATTTTTCTCCTCTAAATTGTCCCAAGTTACCACCATTGCCTTCTTTTTCTTCCCTTTGAATTTCTTTGATTGAAGGTTAAGAGGGCAATTCACTTTCATGTGGTCGGGCTTTTTGCATTGAGGCATATGGTCATTTCCTGCTCTTCATCATCATTGTAGCTCTTTTCATTCCTTAAAGATCTTCTTGTCATATGCCTCCTCTTTAGGAACTTCTTGAACTTTATAGTGATAAGAGCCATTTCTTCAACACTATTTTCTTCATCATCACTAGACTCTTTTGCTTTGACAGCAACTCCTTTCTTCTTGTTGCTTTCATCCTCCTATGGGCTTCTATCCTTCATGGTCATCTCGTGAGTGATAAGTGACCCTAAGAGTTCTTCTAAGGGCAACTCGTTGAGATCCTTCACCTCTTGAATTGAAGTTACCTTAGGATCTCTTGACTTTGGAAGACACCTTAAGATTTTTCTTTTCATGTTATCATTAGTATAAATTTTTCCAAGATATTTCAAAATATTATTAATGTCCATAAAGTGAGTGAACATTTTGATTATAAACTCATTAGATTTTATTCTACAAAGTTCATATTGATTGACTAAAGATTCACTTTAGATTCTTTGACTTGCCTTATACTCTCGTGGGTGGATGGCAATGCCAATTTTGTGAGCCATCTCATGTATGCTAATTGTATTGAACTCATTAGGATCAAGGATACAATAAATAATGTTCATATCTTTAGCATTCAAAGAATAATTCTTTTTATCTAAGATCATTCCTCTCCATTCTAGGCTTGGGAAGTCTCACACCATCAATTAATTTGGTGGGTAGAGTGTACCCCTTTTCCACTATGTATCAAAGATTATAATATATGGCTTTGATAAAAATTTTAATCCTAGACTTCCAATAGTTAAAATGAGTACCATTGAATAGGAGAGGTCAAGTTATGGATTGCCCTTCTTGGAGGGATGGAGAGATACCAAGAGTAGCTAATGAAATAGATCAAAAACTCTAGGTGGTTAAACCAAAAATAGAGCAGCAAGCTCTAATACTAATTGATACTATAAAATCCACCTAAGAGAGCGGGTGAATTAGGTATTAGCAAGACAATGGCATCTTTTTGTATTTGAATAACAATATGATCAACCCAATAGCAAATGATTTTGAGACAATCATAATCAATTGTAAATATAATTAAAATAAATAATCAATCACAAATATAATTAAAATAAAGTAAGGTAAGAGTGCATCACAATGTAAAGTGGTTCTGAGGCCAACTGCTCCTATTCCACTGTCCTTATCTCCCTCTTGAGGACTTTAACACTTCACCAATGCACTACTTCATTGGTGAAGCCAACACCATACAATTGCCCTTGCTCCAACTAGCAAGGCCAACTCCAAATCGGAGCTTTATCTCTGCATAATTTCAAACAACCTTGGAATCCTTACAATCAATATTGGAAGAGAAAAGACAACTCTATTATCTCACTACAAGATCACTCAATGTGAGAACAAGGGGTTTAAAGATTTAAAAGTTGAAGTACAAGGATTAGAGCCCTTTGAGGCTAGAGAAATATTGGAAACTTATTATCACAGAGAAATTTTGCTCAAGAATGTGCAAAAATATTATTAAAGAATAAGTTCCAAGCCCTTAAATATCAATTAGTGAGAACACTAGCCATTGAGTTGTCCTCTGCTGCATTCGAGCATCCGAACAGTACTTGTTCGGACATCTAAACCTCCCAATGGTCAAATTTTACTAGCCGTTGAAGCTAATATCACAGGTCTGAGAGTCCGATCACAAGGTTTGGATGTCCAAACTATATAGTTTCGAATGTTTGACCAAATCTTCGAGCGACCAAATCCTAAGCATGAATTTTCTTAGAAGTTACATCTTCGAAACTTCAGGCATTTGAACCATGCATTTGGCCATCTGAAGCTACAAATAATTTAGAGAGCTATTTTTGCTATGTTCGGATGTCTGAACCATAAAGTTCAGGCATCCAAATTTAATAGAAACAACTTTTGTTTGTGCTATAAGTTCAGTCTTCATAGTTGACACCATCTCAAGTTGACCTTGGATCAAAAGATGAGCTGGTGAAGGTAATCCAATGTAGGTTGAGTATTAGCTAATGCTCTAAACCATGAATTCAAATAACAAATCTTTGACTCAAAGAAAATAGAAAAGCTAAACTTATTGAGTCTTCTATTGAGCCTTCTCATAGCCAATATTCTCTCCATTGAGATATATCCATTGATCTACCATCATGTCTCATCTTCAATGACATCTTTGTGTTCATCCATGCCCAAGATTCCGAGTGAGCTTGATCTTTATTGTGGGTTCAACTTAATTGCTAGCTATACATAACTCAAAAAATAGATCAAATATATAGTTTGTTCATTATCAAAATTATAAAGGGAAACAATGATGAGATTGGATCAATTTTCATTCAAAATTTTAAATCATAGATGTGGATGATGATTTGTTGTTTTGAAATTGGCTGTGGATAATTATTTGTTATTTGAATTTATTATGGACTGATATGGATGTGATTGGATAAGTATTTATTTATTGTAGATAACAATGGTTTGAAAATTATACTTATCTCGGACACTGAATTTATAGAGAGCCTATTTGCAATTTTTTTGAAAAATTAGAATAAATTATAATGTTATAAGTTTGACGAACCATTTTTTAAAAAAATACTAATTTGTAATTTTTTAAAACTTTTCAAGGCTTTCTCAATAAAATTTGGACTTATTCATAAATATCAACTTTCAAGGGACTTTTATATAAAAATAAAAATTCTAGGGATTTATTTGTAAGTAAAAAATTCTCGAAGGCTTTATTTGCAAGCCCTAAATTTTATAAAGATCAAATAGTAATTGTCAATCTTTTGATATTTGCAAACCAAAGATTTTTGGGACTAATTTGTAGTTTTAGGGTTTTACTGGGTATTTTTCATAAATTTTTTATTTCACAGATCTATTTATAGGAAAAATTTGGCCAGGAACCTTTCTATAAGAATTGATTTGATCCAAGAATCTATTTGTAAAATACTTATATTTTTCATTCTAACTCATATTTTGGATGACTTTTGGGCCAATTTTGGCCCAAATATTTGACCCACTCAATCTACTAAGCCCAAATTTCTTAAGAATTTAGGTACAAATTAAACTCAATTTTTGATTTAATTTCACTGTGATTTAGATTCAATTGAGACCCATACTTAAGCCATAATTTAGTAGCATATAAGTTTCTATTTTGATCATATTTCAATCAAATTTGATTGTGGCAAAATTCACATCAAACAAGTTACCCCCTATGCATCCTCTTCTCGAGTTCTGATGAGATGAGAAGGTGTGAATGATTTTTCTATACCGAACCCCTTTGTCAATGTTCTAGGAATTGACTATATAGGTCTAAATTGCCACGCAAAAGTGAACTTGACTTGCCGTGTGGCGATGGGCTTAATATGCTATATGAAAGTAAACCTAGCAGGGGTGGACTTGGTTTCCATGTAGATGCGGGTTTAAATCACCATGAATATAGACTTAATTTATCACTTGAAAGTAGACTTAATTTTTCATATATATGTGGGCTTGACCATCACGCAATATGGACTTTGTTTGTCACATGTGAGTGAACCTAATTTACCGTGTGAAAGTTGACTTGAGTTATCACTTGAAAATGTGTTTAATTTGCCAAGGGAAGGTGGACTTGAGTTGTCATATGAAAGTGAACTTGGATTGCCACGTGCAAGTGGACTTAAGTTATTACATGAAAGTGAATTTGATTTACCACATAAAATTAGATTTGATATTACCATATGAGAGTGGACCTAGTGGTTATGGGAATGTAGATCCAACTATCACACTAAATAAATGGAGTTTTATGTCCATATTTTACCTTGAGAAACATGAAGCACATGTTTGATTGAGCGTTTCATTTTAAGAAAGTCAGACACTCCATCATAGAGAAACATAGACACTTTTATTTTATTGTTATTGCCCCTAGAGGCTCATGCATAGTATATCTTCAGGAATTGGATAATGATTGGCGGCATAAATTTTTCTCCTTTGTCATTAATCAACTAGTAGGATCTTCCTTCAAATATTCTTTCAATAATATAAGGGTCATCCCAATTAGGCTCCAATTTGCCTTTCTTGCTTCAATTTGAAACTATGAGTTTTCTCAAGAGTAAGACTATTTCTCTCTTTTGAAAAGATCTAAGTCGAGCCACTTTATTATAGGCCTTGGACACTTGGGCTCAAGTTTTACTGAGCTATAAGTCTTGTTTCATCCAAAGAGTCTAGCTCATTTAGGTAAAAATAAACATTATCATCTTTTGTGATTTTCTCTTGCAAAGCAATCCTTAGGGAGGGGATTTGTATCTCCAATGGTAGGATTGCTTCAATGCAAAATACTAATGCAAATAGTGTTGATTGGGTAGCGGGTTTGATATATGGTGCGATATGCCCATAATGACTCAAATAGTTTCTTGTGCCAATCTCGTTTGTTTCTAACAATAACTTTGTTCAATATTTTGGAAAGAGTCTTATTGAATGCATCAGCAAGGCCATTCACTCTTACATTATAGATAAATGAATATCTCCAGTCTATCTTGTAATGATGTGCGAATCACCCTACCTTAAACCTTTTGAAAGACAATTTGTTGTCATAAATAATCTTTTGAGAAATGCTAAATTGATATAGCATATTTTCTCAAAATACATAGATCATGGTATCTACTTTTACTTCCCTCTATCGAATCACCTTTGTCGATCAAGAGAAGTAATCAGTCATTGTTAATATAAAGTGGTAACCTTTGAAAGAGGATGGTTCAGTTTGGCCGATTATGTCCATTCCCTATACCTCAAATGGTCATGAGGATAATACTATTGGGTGTAAAGGATTTGGGTGCTAATGAATGAAGTCATCATGAATCTAGTATAGATGATATTTTTCTTGCATATTCAATACGATCTCTCACCATTGTGAATCAATAGTAGCCCATGTACTTAATTTTCATCATTATTTTTGGGTCTGATAATGAGCTCCATAAAGCCAAAAGTGCCCTTTATACATGAATTCTCTAGCTTCTTTATCTAAAAGATAGCGTAGAAGTAGTTGATCAAATGACCTCCTATAAAGGGTGTCATTGATGAGTAGAAAGCGTGCAACTCTCTTTCTAAGCTACATTTGTGCTAATTTATTCTTTAAAAGTTCACCATTTTTTAGGTAGTTGATAATTAATATTCTCCAACCTATTGTGTTCGCAATCAATTTAGATTCAGTCTTCTCATATTTGATGCTAAAGACTGAGCTCATCACCTTTCTACTATGGATTGTGATTAAAAAATATTTTTATCAAGATTAGCCAGTATCTTGGCTAACTTGGCTAAGGAATCAGCTTCTGCATTAATGGATTAAGAAACTTTAATTATTTGAACATGAGGGATTTACCCGATGAATTCTTGAGCCATTTCATAGTATTTCAATAACTCAAATTTATGGATTTTATATTCATCTCCCACTTGACTAATGACCAATTGCGAGTCACTAAAAATATGTAAGCTTGATATTCCCATATTGAGAGTCAGTTTTACTCCTATAATTAGAGTCTCATATTCAATCTCATTATTTGTAATAGTTTTGTGAGGGAATAAGAGTATCATAAAATGGCCCCATTTGAAGTGACAAAAATGAGTCCAATGCCTACTTTGATTTACAAAAGCTTTGGCCTAATTTCTGATCTAATGAATGATGCTCCATCAAAGTATGTCTTCTAGTGGGGTTCTTCTTCTTTGGAGAAAAGGATTTCTTCATCGGCGAGTTCACACTTTAGTGGAGAGTCGCCTAGCACTAGGTGAGCTGCAAGAAAATCAATGAGAGCTTCTCCTTTAATTGCCTTTTGGGGAGTGAACTTGAAGTTATATTTCATGAAGATTAAGGCCTATTTTGCTAGCTGTCCCATGAGTACGGACTTGATCATCAAACACTTTATGGGATCAACCTTTGATATTAAAATAACTTGATAGGAGAGCAAATAATATTTGAGCTTTCTGATTGTGAATATGAGTGCCAAACAATATTCTTCAGTAGAAGAGTAATTGCTTTCTTCCCCCACTAACATTCTACTTAAATAGTAGAGTGCATTTTCTTTTCTTTTTTTATTATTTTAGGTAAGAAATACCCCCAGAGACCCTTCCATTGAGGTCATGTAGAGGATTAAGGGTCTACCAAGTAGGGATGCCACCAAGACTGGTGGCTTTAAGACATATTGCTTAATTTCTTTGAAATCTTGTTGGCATTCTTGATCCCAAATGAATGGAACATCCTTCTTTATTAGTTTGGTGAAAGGTTTACATCTTTCGAAGAGGTCTGAAATAAATCATTTTATATATGCAAGTCGACCTTAGAATGATCGTAACTATTTCAAGTGATTGGGCAATGGAATATCCAAGATGGCATTGATTTTAAAAGGATCAATTTTAATTCCTTGACATTTGACAATGAATCCAAGAAACTTTCGCAATGATACCCTTGTGGGATCGATTTCGACAGGCCAGGATAGCTGAGACCCTTATGAGAATATTAACTTCCAGTAGGCACAAGCTCTTATTGTTAATTACCTCGAGATTGTTACGAATCTCCTAAAGTGAGAAACCTAACTAATAAAATAGAGACACAAAAAAAGAAGAAATCATTTGATTGATTTTAAGAAATAATATAAGGCTTAAGTAAGGGTATACTCTCACTTTACAATAAATTTTATTTCTTTCATGCTTTCTATAGTTTCAACATGAAATTATAGAAAATATGAAAGAAATGAAGAAAAAAAAAGAGAAAGAAGGAGTGGAGAAGAAGCTCTAATATGTGCTGCTACCCTGCTCCCCCATACTAGACCATGTAGCATCTGACTCAAATTAACTTGGTCTCTGGTAGGTATTGATGGTATTGTCTGATGGGATATGGAAGGGGATGGGAGAATTTGGTCAGGACTAATATAGTTCGAGTCTGAGGTCAGTTCAGAATTAGTTCAACACTCAATTTTGATTTGAGTCTAAAATTGATTCAACTTGATATTTAAAACTTGATTAAATTTTGATTTACTAACTCCTTTTTGGAAGATACTGATACATTCCAAACCCTTGGTGATTGGGTTCACACTAGCACCTTATAGGATGACCAAGGGAACTATGTGAGATATCAAAGTCATTGAATGTTCAATAATAAATTCAATCCATCAAGCTTAGCATCAATTTTAGGAGAACATTTGTCAAATATTGACTATTGACTATAGTTGAAGCAATATTGATTTTGATTCAAATCTGATTCAATTTAGTTCAATATTCAGAATTTGATTTTGGTTTTGAGTTTAATCTCACTTAGTTTGAGTCGAGTTCAACCTTATATTGGACCTTTATCGGGTTCTGTTCAAGTGAATTTAGTTCAACTTGATTTCAGTTCAGGCTCAACCTGGCTTAGTTTTGGTTTGACTTTGAGTTTGCCTTTTAGTTTGAACTTGATTTAACCAAAATAGGGTTTGATTTAGCCTAGTTCAATATAGATTGGACTTGATTTAAACTCAAATTGATTTTAAATTAACCCATCTTAAATCTGATTAGGATTAAGTTTAAGTTTATTTAATCTAGGTTAACTCAATTTGGATTTTTGAGGTCCAACTCGATTTGGATTTTAGTCTATTTTTTTGATCAATTTAGTCCACTTCAGTTAGCCTGACCTTCATCCATTTGTTTTAGCTAAGTTTAATTTCAATGTGATTGAGTTACTTCATATTAAGTAGTTTGATTTAAGGGTCCTTAGCTGTTTGTAATAATTTTAGGCAGACTTATGGCCTAACCTTAAATGTGTGGACCTGAGGATTGGCTTAGCTCACGAGCTCGAAAGCTAACTTAGAGGCACAAGTCCGAGGGCTGGCTTGAATGCTAGCATGAAAGCTAACTAGAGTGTGAGCCTGAATGCTACCTTGGATAGGAGCCCAAAGGTTGGCTGAGTGCAAGTCTTAGTGCTGACTGAGGTGCGAGTCCAATGTGAGCCTGAAGACTGACTAAATGCAAGCCGAAAGGCTGGTTGAGTGTAAGCCCAACGGTTGGCTTGGATACAAGACTGATGGCTAGCTGAGATGCGAGCCCAAAAACTAGCTGGATATGAGCCTAAAAGCTAGCTGGGTGTGAGCCTAAAGACTAGATTTTTCTTTTTATTGGCCAACAAGTTCTTTTTTATTTTTTTTCCTTCTTTTTCTTTACCCATCTCCTTCTCCCATCTTTCTCCTTCATCCACAAAATTGTGCCCTTCTTCTCCTTCAAGCTCAACTCCCTCCTTCTCGACCGAGCCATGGTGGATCGGATTCCTTTTGGTCAAATCCAGCTAGATCTGGCTGAATCTGGCTCTCTTTAGTGGTGGACAACAAGGGGAAGGGCTCAGGCCCTCCACCCCCTTTTTCCTTTGGCTAGATTCAGTTGGACATGGTCGGATCTAGCCTTTTTGCTTCCTCTAGTGGGATGGGTGGTGAATGGCAACTCAGAGCGGTGATGAGGGCTGGCAGAGCTCTATGTCACGGGGCATAGCGAACACAAGATGACGTGAAGCAGAGCCAGAGCTAGCACACTCAGGTTTTGGTAGTGCTTGACTAAGTTTGCACACTGGTGATGCTCAGCTGGGCAAGTGCGGGTGAAGCTCTAGCAAGAAGGGCGTTACTCTCAAGTAGAGGAAGTCATAGTGGCTGCTCCGAGGTGTGGTGGGGGATCATGGGCAAGATCGACGGCTTAGGTAGTGAGGAAAGTGGTGAGTGTAACTCAAGGAGGTAGAACTCACAGCGATAGACACGAGGGCAAGTCAGTGGTGTAGTAGAGACCAATCCAAGGAAGAAGATGGCCAGATATGGGCAATCAGGTTAGCTCTGTAGGAAAATAATGAAAGAGGAAGGAGGATAGAAAGCTCATATCAATGAAAGAAAAGCTAAGTGGAAGAAGACCTGCTCTGTTCTTTTGCTTCATTCATCTCCATTCTCATGCTCAACCAATCCCTGATTTTTTTCATTGTATTTCAAGTCCTCCATCTGTTCTGATCGCCATCATCTCCCCTCCTCTTCTTTTGCAAGTTCCATGGGCTCTTATAGGATCATGAAGATCGGATCGATCTTTTTTCAAAACTTTAAATTTGTGAATATAGATGATGATTTATTGTTTGAAATAGCTATGAATGAGGATTTATTATTTTGAATTAGTTATGGATGATGATCTATTGTTTTGAATTGGTTATGGATGCGATTGAATTGGATGAGGATGTTTTGGTATGAAATTGGATAAGTTTGTGGAGGGTTGTAGATGAGTTTATTTGTTGTAAATTTAAAAAATGTACTCACTTTGGATACTAAATTTGCAAAGGATTATTTGCAAATATTTTTCAAAAATTTGGACTAAATTGTAATTTTATAAATTTTAGAAAAATTTTGTAAAAAAAACTTATTCATAGAGTTTTAAAACTTTTAAGCTGATTTTTGAATAAAATGTGAACTTATTTGTAAATAAAAATCCGGAGGGACATATATACTAAAAATTAAGATTTCAACTATGAAGAGATGTCAACTAGAGATTTACATTAATTGATGCTAGATCTAACAAGTAGGAATGAATTGATGAGTTACTAAGGAAGCAAAGCACTAAAGAAGTAGGGAGGTCTTTAACACACTCTTCATAACCTGACAAGAACTCAATGGATGGCCCTTCTCCAAGCTCTCCATAGCTTAAATGTCCCCACCATATCAGTCTTCTTTGCCATCCTTGCAAATTATCAAGACCCCACTCAGAGGCTCCATCTAGCCAACCAGAGTTAATGCAAAAATTTTACATATATTGAGAAGAGGAGTAACACTACCCGAAAAAGGTAAAATTCTCTATTCTCAATATGTTCTCCCTATGTATATCATACTTTTTCCTTCACATATATTATTAATAAAATTAACAACTCTTCTTAGTGGTAGTATAATTTTGTTTGTAGTTGTTATTGACACATGCACTTTGTAGTTGTTGTTGACGCAGTTCAAGCCTTCCCTGCAGTAATGACACAAGTTAAACATCAAAGAAAAATTTTGAAGCAAGCCAGCCCATACAAGGACTCAGACCTGAAGAACAAATGTTGACATCTAAAAGCCCAAAATATTAATGCATTGGGGACCAAGGTGTCTAATATAGTGGTCATGGATGACATAAAATTGCAAAAATTGGTTGTGATTAAACAACCAAAGGATGCCTAAACAATAAGAAGACTAAAGTCTAAAAATTAGAAGAGAAAAGAAAAGAGAAAGTGGCCAAAGGACGAGAAAAATGAACCCACCCAAAGAGGACCCACCAGTATATAAAGACGAGGTTGATAGGGTGATTGACTCAATCACTCTAGACATCAATGATCATCTAAACATGACATTAATTCTTCATCAAGAAATTGTTGCATCTCATCAAAATCCAAACTACATAAGAGTTGGCCACCTACCCAGTAAAGGGGAGACCATTTGTCTAGGCGAAAGTGCTACTCTGTCACACACTAGAGAAAAGTGTCCAAAGGAGGAGACAAAGGACAAGGGCAATAGGAAACTATATTAGGAGACAAGGGAGAAGGACAACAAAGAACCCAATAATTTCATTGAGAAAGACGCTAACCCACCTAATACAAAAATATGTACAAATTTTCTTTTCAAATTGAATCAGAGGGAAGTTGATCTTGATACTAGGAAGACTAGATTATGAGAGTATGGAGACGATGAAGTGGAAGAAAGAGTTGATGTTGAGTGTGCCCCAAAGGAGGACAATGTCACCCCCTCAATTTTGACCATGTAAGAAGCTATTGAGCATGGAAAAAAATTACAGTTGAGCCTAAGAAGAAGAAAATATCAAAAGTTCTCCAACAAAGCACCGAATCATCGACAATAGGCTTGCATAATGGAGAGTTATAGCCAACTTCCTCGGGGAACCTATCAACAAGTAAGCCAAATCCATCCCCTTAGAATAGCTTCTACTTTTATACATGTACATATGTCAACCATTTCACGTATATTTGATGTTTTGGTATTTTCTTGTAATGTACAGTCTCTTATTTTTGTATTATGGGTCATGTAACTTTTGTGTATTTGTATGTCTAAACTGAAATAAGTATCTCTATTACTTTTAGTATTTGCTTCTAAGATTGTGACCATATTCCTCTATGTTAATCCATTCACCCTTCTCATATATATATAAATATTTGTATTCTACATGTACATATTCTACTTTACACTTTTTTCATAAGATAATGAGATGTATTTTTGTATTTCGTTCTAGTCATCACTCCCATTTTTATATAAAATATCTCATAGATGTATGTGTTCTTCTTTTCACTATCTTTGGTTTTGGTGGCCATACTTATTTATTCGGTAATTCATATATTCAATTCTATAATATATGATTGCAATCTCACGATGGTGATACACATGAGGATCTTGGAATTGTTGTTATTGAGCCATAGGGTTCGAGACAATATTGTAAATGTCTACGTTTTCATCCTCAAATGACATTTATAAAAAAAAAGACTAGAGATGTCATAAGATATGCTTTTGTTTGGCCACTAATGCTCAATTTAATGGACACTTCAGCACCAAACATCTACAAATGGCTTGACCCTAACTACAAAATGGTTAAACTTTTATTCATCCTTGTAGTCCATGATGACCATTGGCATATTTTAGTGATGGAAAGAGAACAAAAATTACATACATTACAATTCACTCCCTAAAAACCAAATCTATAAAGAACATGCAAACATGGCAATAATCTTTATTTTGTAGAGTCTTTGGCTATAAACTTTTGGCATTCAGCTTCATGAATAATTATAATCTAATTTTACAATAATTTGCATTTAAACTCATAATGTTGATTGCTCAAGAAACATCTTAACCTAAGGTATGGAATCATGTACGTCACTAGTTAGGAGTTAAAATTCTTAAAGAAGAGCCCTCAATAAGTTGTTGGGTTTGTACAACATGGCACACTGTAAATGGCAGTTATATTCCTCCATAGTTCTTTTCTAATGCATAGATTATTATGCAATTCACTGGATTAGGGGATCTACTTCATGTGTGAGATGCAGCAACTTAGTCACGGTCAAATGGTCATCATCCTGCTTTTAGCTATTGAATTCTATCTGTGTTTCTATGCGTCAATAGTTCTTCTTGGAATTATGGATCGTAGTGATAAAAAAGCATTGGAAACAAAATATAGCTACTAGGAAGCAAGCAATAGATAATCAAGTACTTATAGTTCATAAGTTAGCTCTAACATCTAACTTATTCCATGCACATCCATTAGTTTTTTGACCAAATGTAAATTTCTTTATCACTCTCTTCAGCTTTAAGTATCATTATATTCATATTTAATAATTTACTTAATTTCATGTATGGTAACTTTGTATACCTAATAATGATATTTGACTCACACAATGACATCGTATCATTATTTAGTAGTAATTTAGTGTACTTACGCAACTCACCTTTATTCTAGACGAGTACAATGGCCAATTGTAGAGATGAATCATGCAATCTTATATAATACAATCACAGCTATGTGCTAAGTACAAAGTTGTATTGATATAAAACTCTAGCATAATGTCATCATTTCAGAAAAAAAAAGTTGTTACTGCTAGCACAAGAATATGGGATAGCATTTTTCTTTTGTTATGGAAAAATACAAAATATTAAGATGCTACATAAGACAATTATGAAGAAAGTTATGTTATTGGGTGACCACTAGCACATAGGGTCTTTGTAATATATGGTGATTCTAGTCTTCTCAATTTTCTCAAAGACATATTCGTATTGGGGAGTCGCAAGAGTGTCAAACCAAATCAATATAGTGAGCCGGATACCAAACCATCCCATAAGCTTAAACTCTTGGGATATGGGTCTTTTTTACTATATATATTGGACTCTATCTATCCAATATCCGATGTAGGACTAATTCATCATACCTCATATTATAACAATCTCTCCCTTCAGGTGTGATTTGAACACATCAATTTTAATACTCTTAATTAAGAACTCTTTTACTCAGTCACTTTTACCATGCCACGCCCTTACCGACCTCGCACTTGGGTCCTTGCGCTGGCCTCTGGCGCTCGCACCTGCTCGCTCACCAGCCTGGCACCCGCGCACACGCCCTCTCGCTGGTCTTTGCCATAAGACTAACATGCGACTCAATTCAATCGCATCATCACGATAATTTGGGTCTTAAGAGTTTGCACAGCTTCGAACCTGAAACTCTGATACCACTTGTAGTGCTAAATATCGATGTCCACCATAATTCATAATATAAAAGAATAATATAAAAAAAGAAAAGATAGCACACAAGAGATTTATGTGCCGAAAATAATCCAAAGGATATTATATTAATGAAAAGAGGAAGAGAAGATTACAACGATGGAGGCGAAACTCCAATATCACCAACTCTCACAAAAGACTAAGTAGCCTAACTGTCGCAAGACGTCTTGAGAGTATTGATCTATGTCTCTCTCTCTCACTCTATATTGAAACCCTTACATCAATAGAGTGTTTATAGACGTGGCCTAACTGTGTTTAAGTCAAAGTAGAAGACTGACTCAAATAAGACTTCTACTAATTTAAGTCTTCTATTAGAAGATAAATTCAGATAAGGATTAGGCCCACTAAATTATTTTCTAATATAATTAAGACTCTCCAGAAAATTTGGATTCGAGACACAATTAAGTCAGCAATCTCCACCTTGACTCGAATCCTCTTATTCTCTAAATTTGAATCTTCAATAGATGTTTTTGCCATTATCTCATGAGACAAGATCAACGACCTTGAACATTAATTAAGTCCAAACAGAGCTTGAACTTGTCAATCGGAATCACCTTCATCGACATATCTGCAGGATTTCTTGAAGTATGAATCTTTTATACAGGAATCTCGTCGTCTTCAATAATGTCCCGAATAAAGTGAAATAGGACATCTATATGCTTTGATCCAGCATGGTACATTTGGTTCTTCGTAAGGTGTATGGCGCTCTAACTATCACAAAAAATAAGAAGAATATTTTGAGAAAAACCAACTTCACTTGCCAATTCTTTTAGCCATAGAGCTTCTTTGACGACTTCTATAGCCACCATATACTCAAACTCTGTTGTAGATAATGCTACAGTTGACTGTAAGATATACCTCCAACTAATAGGTCCTCCATAAAAAGTGAAAAGATAATTAGTGAGAGATCATCGTCGATCAAAGTCTCCAGCATAGTCTGAATCGACGTAGCCAATAATTTTGGCCTCTTGAACTGTATTCCTATCGAAACATAAGCCAATATTAAGAGTATCTTTGATATATCTTAATAACGATTTCACAGCCTGTCAATGCTCTTTTCTTGAATTTGTCATGTAACGACTAATAACGCTGATTGCTTGTGCAATATCAAGTCTTGTGCATACCATAGCATATATTAGACTTCCAACAGCACTTGAAAATGTGATGTTCTCTATGTATGCATACTCATCATCTATAGAAGGATATAGTTGAGATGAAAGTTTGAAGTGAGATGCCAAAGGAGTACTGACGGGTTTTGAATTCTACATGTGAAAACGATAAATAATCTTCCTGAGATACTTGCTCTGTTTGAGGCATAATTTATCATGCTTTCGATGTCGATCAATCTCCATACCGAGAATCTTCCTTACAGCACCTAAATCTTTTATCTCAAATTCCTTTTTCATTTTAAACTTTAGATCATTTAGTAGAGATTTGTCTTGAGTAGCGATAAGCATATCATCAACATAAAGAAGCAATATAATAAATGAGTTATTGGCATGCATCTTAAAATAGACACAACAATCATGTTTGCGGTGGATGAAATCTTGTCCCAGCATAAAATTGTCAAACCTTTTATATCATTGCCTTGGAGACTGTTTCAAACCATAAAGTGATTTGTTCAACTTGCAGACAAAATTTTTCTTGCCTTCTTAGATGAACCCTTCAAACTATTGCATAAAAATTTATTCTTCTAATTCTTAATGTAGAAAGTCAGTTTTGACATCAAGCTGTTCTAACTCAATATTATGAAAAGTAACTAAAACAAATAGAAAATGAATAGATGTGTGTTTAACCACAGGAGAGAAATTTTCATTAAAGTCAACACCCTCCTTTTGTGAATACCTTTTTGTAACTAAACAGGTCTTGAATTTAATACCATCTATCTCAGAGAAATCCTTTTTCTTTCAAAATATCCACTTATAACCAATTGCTCTTTTACCTTCTGGTAATTTCACCCGATCTCAAGTATGGTTCTTTTGAAGGAAATCCATCTCTTCATTCAGAGTAGATTGTCACTGAGAAAAATTTTCATTCTGTACTGCTTCTTTATAGGAAGAACGATCACCATTGTCAGTAACTAAAGCAAAAACCACCATATCTTCAAAACCATACCTCTCAGGTGGCTTTATGTTTCTTTGAGATCTTCGAAGTAGAGTCTTCTCAGAAATTTGATTCTTAGAATTTTCTTGAGAGTTAGGCATACCCTGGATATCTTCTTTTGAAAGAACTACATGCTCCACCTCCACTTGCATTATATCATTGGGACCTTTCTTGAGAGATTTTAGCATAACACTTTCATCAAATACTATGTCTCTCTCAATAATTACATTTGAAATAGTAGGATCCCACAAACGATAGCCGTTGACACCTTTGGCATAACCTAGGAAAATACACTTTTTGGAACGTGCATCTAACTTATCCTTGAGAACATGCACATAAGCAGAGCAACCAAAAATCTTTAAAAAAGAATAATTTGCAGGTTGACCAGTCCATACCTCTTCAGGAGTCTTGTAATAAATGGTTATTTGAGGAGAGTGATTCACAATGAAAAATGCTGTATTGACTGCTTCTGCCCAAAAATCTTTATCAAAATTAGCTATACTGAGCATACGACGTGCTTTCTCTATCAAGCTTCTGTTCAGCCACACCATTTTGTTGAGATTTTCCTAGAATGGTAAAGTGGCATTTAATGCCTTTATCTTCATAGAATTTGAGAAACTCTGTTGATTTGTTCTCTCTACCATTATCACTTCTGAGGTATTTTCTGTTAGTCCTTTTTCAACTTAAGTTTTCCACCATTTGAAAATAGAAAACACTTCGGTTTTGTGATGCAAAAAATAAATCCACACTTTTCTGAAAAAATCATCAATAAAATTGACAAAATAATGAGTACCAGATTTTGATGGAATAAGAGAGTACCACACATTAGAATGAATATAATCAATTAAGCCTTTAATGCAATGAGTACTGGTGTTAGACTTTATCTTGGACTATTTACTATAGAGACAATACTCGCAGAAATCTAATTTGCATGAGTTGAGGCCTTTTAGTAATTTTCTTTTGTTGAACTCACTTAAACATTGCTCACTCATATGACCGAGACGCATATGCCATAAGTGAGTCATATCAGAAGAAGAAGCCTGAGAAATTATTGCGCCACTTTCAATAGTTTTTCCTACTAACTCATACAAATTTTCATGCTTTAGCCTCTTCATCACTATCAATGAGCCTTTAACAACCTTAAAAACTCCACCTTCAGTAGAATACTTATAACCAGTAGAATCCAAAGTACCCAAAGAGATCAAATTCTTTTTCAAATCAGGAATATGTCTAATGTCGGTAAGAGTTCTAATAATATTATCAAATATCTTAATTTTGATTGTTCTAATTCCAACAGTTTTTCATAGATTGTTATTACTCATCAAAACTAAACCACCATCATAGGACTTGTAGTTTTCAAATCAATCCTTATTAGGATACATGTGGTAAGAACAACCAGAATCAAAAATTCAAGTATCATGGTAACGATTAAAATTAGAACTAATAAAGAGAACATTACCAAAATCATCATCAGAACTTCCTTCAACAACTGACACTTGTCCTTTGGCTTGCTCTTTATATTGAGATTCTCTTTTTTTCTTTACTTTGAGCTTCCAACACTCTTTAATTATATGTCTGATCTTCTTACAATACCTGCAGTTTATTTCTTTGAATTTGGATCTAGAACCACCTGTCTTTGATCTTTCTTTAATACGACATCTAACAATCAATGCTTCTAAGTGTGACACGTCTCCTTCAATCTTTTTTTAATATTTATTAGATAGAAGGGCAACAGAAATATCGTTAAATTTTAAATTCTTACCATATATGAGAGTAGTCTTCAGATTCTCAACAGAAGGAGGTAAAGATGATAATAAAATAATTATTTTGTCTTCATCTTCAATTTTAACATCAATGCTTAACAATTGAGAGACTAGTTTATTGAAAGCATTAAGATGATTAACTATATTCGTACCTTCTTTCATTCGAAAATTGAAGAGCTTCTGCTTCAAGTAAACTCGATTTGAGATAGATTTACTCATATATTGTTTCTCCAACTTTTTTCATAACTCTGAAGGTGATGTTTCATCAAGAAATGGATAGAGTACCTCATCAGTGAGACTGAGGATGATTGTGCTATGTGCACTAGTCTTTTGATTTTCCCAGACACTTTTGGTGACATCTTCAGATTTGACGCCTTCTAATGTGTTTCTCAATCCTTATTGAGTAAAAATTGCACAAACTCTTACTTGCCAAATAGGAAACCCTTACTTTTCATTGAATTTCTCCATATCGAACTTCGTAGTAGACATGTTGAACTAAGCTCTAATACCACTTGTTGGAAAATCGCAAGAGTGTCAAACCAAATTAATATAGTAAGCCGGACACCAAGCCATTCCAAAAGTTTAACCTCTTGGAATATGGGTATTTTTCATTATATATATTAGACTCTATCTATCTAATATCCGATGTGAGACTAATTCATCATATCTGATATTATAACATATTCGAAGCTCCTCTTTATTGCATAACACCTCAATTGATCATGGAATTGCTCCACATCTCTAAAACATTGGTATTTTCCTTGGATAGCATAGACCCTCGAAGCTACCTTTGCCACAAGGTTTTGCGTTGACATTAACATAATCGTCTCAATAAAATTCCTGTCAGTATTAGGAAATACAAAGTCATCACTGCAACCAAAATTGAATGAGATACAAATTACATGTAGAAAATCCATTTACATAAATAAATTTCACGCAAGTGACATGCAAAGCTTACGTGATAAAACCTTCTAGAGCTTCCTATCATATCCACATCTCTAATTTTAAATGCATTTCTTTATGAGCTCAAAAAATCACTCATTAACTCCTATGGTTGTTGTCCTCTATATTATACAGCCCCACTATCATAATAAAACTTTCCAAAGCTTTCTATCTACTACATATAAATGGATCACTAAAGAACTTTACATTCGTGAAAAGTAAATGTAAACGAAAAAAAATCAAGTACAAATAATGACATCGTACAACTAACAACATTAGATAATATAGCAAGTATAATTGATAGACTTTTATTATCAAAAATAAAATATTAGGCTACTTTTTTTATATGGCCAATTTAAACTCTATGTATTATCCTGTGGGTTTACTGCTATTTGCTTCTCCATTTATAACTGCTCTTTTTTTAATTCAACCTTCTCTTCATATGCAAATACCAATTAATTTTTTTAAAAAGAATATGAGAAGTTACACTTGTCACTTAAGTTGATACTCAGGTTTTCTCCTCGATCGGTATCTGTATCACTTGACTATTGAGAATATGCAGGATGTCTCACATGCATTCTATGTCTATATTGCTAGTTATTATAACCAAGGTCTTGTCCAGAATACGCACAGCATACTTCACATACACATTATTATGCAGGAGCTTTCATCTTCCACATATGGCATCATATATATCTACCAATGTAGAAGATGAATTCATTGCGAACACATAACTCTTGCCCTTGAGTTTCACCATATACAAAAGTGAATTCATATTCTATGTATCTGGCTAAAACTAGCAAGAAAAGTGGAGGGAGAAGAAGGTAAAGACTGCAGGAAAAGTAGAGGAAGAATAGGATTGTCTTTTCGTCAAATCTTATAACAGAGCCTATTTTGGACATTGTCTTTAGTTAAGCTATTTTTATGTAACCATTGTAGTCATCTGACCTAATATCCAACATAACAATCAATACACCCTAGTCAAACAATCAATACACCCTAGTCAGTTTATTAGAGGGGCTGAAATTGATTTACTGAATTCTTTTCTGCTGATAACAAAATCGCAAGTTTTTAAAAAAAATTTAAAGAATTATCCGAATATTCTAAGAACAATATTATCTAGTTTATATGGCAATTTCATCTCATGATTGTGGGTGAGCTCGGATTTAATTGGTCCCGTCTCTCTTTGCTGCAGTTAAGGACAAGGTTTGACACTTGGAAAAGAGCGATAGTACTAACATGAAATTTAATAAAAGTTGATAAAAATAGTTAATGGAACCTGCTCCACCATTAATATCTTTTGACCCTCATCCGATTTTCAAGTTACCAGTAACCATTGTGAGACCTTGTCACTGATGTGGCAACAAGCCATTTGTTGCAGGTGCGGGTCCCCCTCACGTCCTTTGATGCTTTTAAAGGTCGAGTTCCCCATCCCAAGCGCGCAAACGGAAACCCTCATATTTTGAATTACTTCTCTTTTTTCTACCTCATCATCCTCTCGTCCCACTCTCTATCTACTTCTTCGCTTCCAATGGCACGAGAATTAGAGCTCGAAAACCCTAATCCAAGCTCAGAACCCGTGCCTTCAAGCAAGCCCAAGAAGCTGACACTGATCCCCCTCGTCTTCATCATCTACTTCGAGGTCTGCGGAGGTCCCTATGGCGCCGAGCCGGCCGTGCGCGCCGCGGGGCCCCTCCTCGCCCTCATCGGCTTCATCTCAATCCCCTTCCTCTGCAGCATCCCGGAGGCCCTTGTCACGGCTGAACTTTCCACTGCCTTCCAGGGCAATGGCGGCTTCGTCATCTGGACCGCCCGAGCCTTCGGCCCCTTCGCTGGCGCCCTCACAGGCTTCTGGAAGTTCCTCAGCAGCGCCATCAATGCCGCCACCTTCCCCGCCCTCTGCGCCGACTACCTAGCTCAAGCTTTCCCACGACTCACTGCCGGTGCTCCCCGGAGCCTTATGATAACTCTTTTTGTTCTTTTCTTGTCGCTGGTGAACTTGACTGGCGTGGCTATTGTTGGGTACGTAGCAGTGGCGATCGGGGTAGCGACGTTGCTGCCATTTGGGATAATGGCGGCGGCGGCGGCCCCTTTAGTAAAGCCGGCGAGGTGGGGAGTGGTGGGGAGGAAGAGGGACTGGAGGCTGTACTTGAATGTTCTGTTCTGGAATATGAATTACTGGGATAACGTGAGTACGATGGCCGGTGAGGTGGAGCGGCCACAAAGGACGTTTCCGCGGGCAATGCTCGCCGCTGTCATTTTGACTATTGTGTCTTATGTTGTGCCGTTGCTCGCCGCGGTCGGCGCCGTCGATGCCCCGCCGGAGAAGTGGATCAACGGCTTCTTTGCTGATTCCGCAAGTACTTACGTTACCTCAATTAAACTGCATAACTTCACCTTTTTCCTTTTTTTTTCTCAACTTAAAAACAACATATAATGCTGGTAGTTCTGACCAAAACAACTCCTTTTTTTTTTTTTTCAAAATAACAAGTTTCATATAGTAGTTACATAGCGGAAACCAGTCTAACCTCGACTACTCATAATATGTCCAATTGAATCTCGACTCGCTCATATTTGGAGTTGAAATTGCAGCCTATAATAAAAATGCTGTTCCAACATCTCAAATTCATAATTTCTTTACAACATACCGATATATATTATTATATGGCATAATTCATAGTGTCACAAAAATAAGTGTTTGCACTCAAAACAAAAGCAAAATAATAATAATAATAATAATTTACCATTAATTTAACTTTCAATAAAATCCTCACTAACTGAAGCCTCTACTGGTTTCACATTGCGAAATCCATTTTTAAAGTTTTTTTTTTTTTGTCTAGTTTGTACTACATTGTGATTTTCTATCTAATGGTACAATTTTTTTGTATTATTTTATTCTTTTTAATATAACGTTATTAATGATAAATTACAGTTGCACCAAAAGAACTAAACAAAAATTTCATACTCCAGAGATAATTTCATGCAGTAATCTCTTCTTTCTATCGGAGAGAAATGTAATCAAAAAATTATAATGCTTTTAAGATTCACGTGCATGCACGATTGGTTTTCTCTCTTAAACAGGCATGATCGCCGGCACGTGGCTGAAAATATGGGTGGAGGCCGGGGCAGTGCTGTCGGCGGTTGGGCTCTACGAGGCCCAGCTGAGTAGCAACTCCTTCCAGCTCCTCGGTATGGCCCAGCTCGGCCTCCTCCCCTGCGCCTTAGCCGACCGCTCCCGCCGCTTCCACACCCCCTGGCTAGCCATCCTCGTTTCCACCCTCCTCACCCTCGCCATCTCCTTCCTCGCCTTCGGGGACATCGTCGCCTCTGCCAACTTCCTCTTCAGCCTCGGCATGCTGGCCGAACTTGCTGCCTTCGTACGGCTGCGGACGAAGCTGCCGGGGCTCCAGAGGCCGTTCCGAGTGCCGCTGGGGACCGCTGCGGCCGCTGCCATGTGTGCGGTGCCAACGGTGATTCTGCTGTTTCTGATGGCCATTGCAAGCTGGAGGGTGTGGGTGATCAGTGCGACGCTGACTGCAGTAGCCGTCGGGGTTTACTTCTTGATGGGTTTTTGTAGGATTAGGGGTGTCATGGAATTTAGCCGGAGGGAGGAGGAAGATGACGGTGGCAGTGAAGGTGAAGAAGAAAAATAAGAAGCAGCAGCAGCTTGATGTGTTGAGATACTTAGTTTCTTTGATGTGACAGACTTGGTTGGTAAGTTGCTGAATGGCGCAGTAACATTTCTAAAATCTGTCTTGAAATTTTCTGATTATTGATATTAACGTTGAAATGCAAAATAATAATAATAAACAGTTTTGTTTTAAGGTGAAACAAATAATAATAAACTATGCAGAGCAATAGAGTTGTATCTAATCCAAGCACCGTCAGAATAACGAGATGACACAAAAAACAGCTAAAGATGATATTGCTGAATAATAGGGACGGGTGAACCATACAGGCCGCAGCCAACTAGAGAACCATGAGCGTACAAGTCCTCCGATTTATCCTTCTCAAGGTCGAAGGCCCCGATTTCGCAAGGTCCAAACCTGTCTTACAGTAACCTAAGACGCGTAGTGAAGGGGTTGAAAACGGAGGGATGGAGCTGGAGGTTTACAGCGAGGAGCTAGTCGTGGTGGGACCCGAAGACGGAGGGGTTGGAGAAATTCTCCTCCGAGTCCGGGAGGAGGTTGCGGAGGGGGCAGAAGCAAGAGTCGACGAGGATGAGGAGCCTCATTCTCCGCAGGGCGATAATAGCAGGAGGAAGGGCGGCCTGGGACGGCGGAGGAGGTAGGCGACCAAGGAGGCGGCCACAGAGGACCAGTGGGGGCCGACCGAACTGAGCCGGAGCAAGTCGAGTATGGAGATCTTGCCGGTGATCTGGAGAAAGAGGGTCCACAGGATCCATGTCCAACCGCGCTCTTCCTCGGCGGTGGCGGTGGGATCCATCGGAATCCTAATTCGGGTTGGAGCGGACGGCTGTGAAAGATGATGAAATCATGAAACGACTCCTTTTCCCGAGCCTGTTATGGAACTTATTGTGGACTATATTTCATGAGAGATTGGACTTTTCAAGGAGGCGGCCACAGAGGACCAGCGGGGGCCGACCGAACTGAGCCGGAGCAAGTCGAGTATGGAGAGCTCGCCGATGATCTGGAGAAAGGTCCACTCCATGGCCAACCGCGCTCTTCCTCGGCGGTGGCGGCAGGATCCATCGGAATCCTAATTCGTGTTGGAGCGGACGACTGTGGAAGATGATGAAATCGTGAAACGACTCCTTGTCCCGAGTCTGTTATGGAACTTATTGTGGACTATATTTCATGAGAGATTGGACTTTTTATGCGTACCTTTTTGCATTGGTTATGGATAAATTATCTCGCTGCTTGCATCCAAAGATCAGTCCAAGTTGATGTCCCCACTGGATAGAAGTCCATTGAAGCTTTCCCATCGTCTTTTCGCGGATGATTTGTTGATCTTTTCTAGACCAACTCCTCTACTCATTGTATTTTGGACAACCTTCAAAATTTTTCAGCAATCTGGACTGGTGCCAAACTTCAGCAAGAGCCTTTTTTATCTTTTCAGATTCCTTCGTGACTAAAGAAGAATCCAAATTCATTCTCAACATTGCTGAAGGTCAATTGCCACTACGTTACCTAGGACACGCTCTTTCCTCCAAAAGGCTCAATGGTTCTCTTAGCCAACAGTTACTTGACAAGATTCATTTGAAACTTCAAGGGTGAGAAAGAAACTTGCTATCCTTTGCCGGTAGATTCAAGCTCATCCAAACCACCTTATCATCTCTTCATAGGTATTGGTGCTAAGCTTTCCTTCTTCCGAACGCTACAATGAAGAAGATTGAAACTATATGTAATGGATTTCTATGGGGAAAAAATCATGGAGAGCCAAAACTTATTCCAGTTTCTTGGATGCTCCTTTAAATTAAGATTTGAACAAGTAATTGGCGATGGAGTCTCCATTGATTTATTTTTTTTTTCCACTCACCTTGGATTCATACAGGAGCTTTAATTGATAACTTCGGTATGGAAATCTATAACCGCTCCCTTCTTGCACTTGATTCCAAGGTCACCTCCGTCACTATTGATGGGAAATGGGAAATTGCTGACTCTGACCTGCCAGATGTAGTAAGGGATGAGATTTTGCAAATTCGCAAGGTACCTGACTCGTTTGTTTGACTTCCAAGCACTTCTGGTGTCTTCTGTATTAGTTCAACTATGAAATCACTCGTAGAGATTGGCCATGCATTTTAATGGACTAAATTGGTGTGGCATTGTTGGAGTCACTAAGCATGCCTTTACCTTATGGGGAGCATTAATGGGTCTTTTGCCAGCAGTTCCCAGCAAAAAGAGACATATCGGTGGGTAAAAATCAGGAGGTAAAAGTTTAGGAGTAGAGCAGACGTGGAAACAATTAATACTGTTCAAAGCACTGAGGAGGAACATATATGCAAGCAATGAAAATAGTACAAAACATATAGCAGAAGAAGTAGATTAGGAATGGAGTTGTCATAGTCAAATCCTTCTACCATATGCTAATTAGTTTACACCAAACTTCCTTCTGGCAATTTGGAAAAGACAATGCCCGTTGAAAGGTTAAAATCTTCTCTTGGATGGTATTCAAAAACAACAATCTAACCATGGAAAATCTCCCGAGAAGGAAGTAGAAAGGGAGATTCCTGTGTCCGTCCTCTATGTAGATCCAACAGCATATGAAACAAACTCTCGTTTGTTATTTCAACGAATACTCTATGTTCTATCTAGAGAGCTGGTGGAAGGCATTGGAAATCTACACCATCCTGGGCAGTATCAAGACTACTCTTGGGATCTTGGAGGAACAAATTGCCGAGGAACTGTATTGCGTCTGTGGATTTGGTGATCTTGGCTGTCTATTGGGTGATTTGGGGAGAGTGGAACTCCCGGACATTTTGGAAGAAAGAAGAAGCAAAAACCCATCACTTGCATGACTGCGTTTATACAGTCACTGCATGGGTATAGAGCAGAAAAGTTGGGAAACAACATAAAAATGTAGGAAAATTTTGCTAACCCTAGTGAGCAATCCGTTTTACAGGGATTGATTGTGGAGGGTAGCAGTGAACTAATGGAAACCGGACCAGAACATGAGACCATAACTTCTAATATGTAAATGATTGGTTTGATGGTAGCTATGCTTAGTAATTGTAACACCAGTTTACTTCGAATTTCTTCAAGGTCTAAGATCCCTACATTACAAGATTCCAAAGGATAGCACCCTTCAATTCTGTCTTCAAGGTCGAACATCCCTACCTTACAAGATTCCAGCAAGTGGTATTCAAAAATGAGTAAATAAAAAAAATCACATCTTAGCTATATTACACGGGCATCCATAGACATCCATAAGCAGTGGCAGTTGAAGGCCAAGAGTAGACAAAGCAGTATCAGAGCAAGCCCACAAGCGATGAGGGAAAGCTCTCCAGCTACATGAAGCAGGAGATCACCCACTGCAAACCCAAATTTAAGAACTAAAGATATTGATTAACCATGCAAACATGAACTGAAACAATGAGAAAAGAAAGGGGCACAAAAATTAATGATAATGAGTCCTTTCTAAAGCAATTATATAAAAATCAGTCACAATCTCAGATAAATCCAAAGATCTTCTCGTTCTCATGTCCCAGTACTCATGTCCCAGTACGCAGCGAAATCAAATGTCAGTTAACCTCACGAGTTTCTTGTACAAAATACGGTTATCCCTAGCAGCAGGGTTGCTCTGAAACAGTGCGCTGTGTACCAATTCCTGTCACATGAACAACAGCAACAGCTCAAAACTAGGGTCCAGAAACAATTATAAAGCAATAGGATTCAGAAAATGGCCATGGAATATGATAGGTCAATAAGAGGCAGGAAGCAGACCTTGACATCCCTGTGCGACAGGAACTTGCCCAAATTGTGAAGAATGCACCTCAAATCTTCCACCTGTTGTAAGAGCAATACCAGATTCAGTAAACCCTCATTTAATAATAATAAAGAGAAATCACAAATCCACATAAATGGCATCACCTTGATGTATCCCGTTCGGCTTTTATCGAAAAACCTGAATGCCTGGTTTATTAATGATACAAAACATCAGAACCCAATTTCGAATTGCCCATGTGACTAAGAATATGGATGGACAAATCACACCGAGTAGTTTGGATCAATAGACTACAATGTCTTTGGGGTAATTTCCCCAAAGAAAACAATCCTGAGGTAAAGCAGAGTTGTACATTGGCAAATAAATCTCTCTTAGATATGGTCATCAATAATGCAGCCACTACATCCATAACCTCAGCAAAGTCTATGAAACCATTATTTTGCATAAGCAAAATGAGAACTAATAGGGTGAGCAAGTACCTGCAGTAGTTGTTTGTCAACAATCTCAGTTTTGGCATTAACCAACTTTTTATTGGTCTCACCATCTTTATCTTCCTTCTTTCCTTTGCTTGTTTTACTATCAGCATCATTGTCATCTGCTTTGCTTTTGTCATTTCGAATACTAGTGTTCCCAGGCTTCACTTCCAAATCAGACTTTTCAACTTGGTTATCCTACAAAAAAAATGTATATATAAAAAATAAAAAACAACCAAGGCATGAAGAACACCTTACTAGATCACCAAAGATTGTATCGTAAATATTACTCCCAAAGTGCTCAGAGGTGCATGACATTATTTTGCTATATCGGTTCAAAGAAGGTTTCTTGTTAATTTTTAAAATGCATAATCAAACATGTAACATTCAAACTTCACATATCAAAAATATGAACCAACCACATAGATCAAGCCACATTACAACCAAATTGAAGTTCCTATAAGATGAATATGTTGTAATCAGTTACAATGCACTCTTTTTTATAAGCATTCAGCAGAAGCAAATACATATAAACATGATAAAAATTAGAAACTTCCATGAAAGAATACTAATAAGCCATCACTGAAGTGACTACCCAAAGAACTGAATTTCTGACGATAATACTGCAAGTAGCTTTCACATCATTGAAATTCAGTTCCATGCCAAAGTGGATAATAGGACCACAATCAACACAAAACTATGTCAATAGATGAACAGCAACACTATGCTGAAGAGATAAAAGCAACTACTGTCCAAACTCAGCAGATGAGTTACCATTTAATAACAGCTAGTGTAATTTAGGAGATATTTAAGAAAAAGGCAATAACAATGGATATGTGTAAATGCATAAATAGTTGCACTGAATATTGCCATCTACTTTGAAATTCTGATTTATAAGATAAAAAGCTATAGATTGAATTACACATTTTACCTCCTTGGCTGCATCAACAGAACCATCCATCTTCTGTTCCTCTTCTATTATCTCCTCCGGATCTTCTTCTTCTTCTTCTTCTTCTTCTTCTTCTTCTTCTTCTTCTGTCCTATTTTCCACCACAGCTTCATCTGCTACAACTGTGGGGGCATCAGCACCCATTTTTTCATCTGGGTTTAGGTCTTGAGCATCTTGCACTGTAGATTTCAGCAATTCATTTTGAGTAGAAGCATCTTTATCATTCTTCAGGCGCTTTGGAGAAGACTTCTCCTTGTCACTTCCTTTATCAGATTTCTCATCTCTTGGCCTTTTTCGTTGATTATTTTTTATCACAGATTTATTCCGAAGTTTCTGAATTGGACATAAAATAGGCATGTTAACTGAAAAACATTAAGGTAAGAAAAAAACAAAAAGAAAAAAGAGTAGAACGCCACCCTGACAATATTTTTTTACCTCAAGAAAACCTAAGAGTCGACAACCCATTTCATACTGAATCATTTCACTGAATGTCTCTGCAAATAGTGAAAGCTGCAATACAAACAATAAATTATAGTAATCACATTAAAAATGACATACTAACAGATCATATTCTAATAACATGGGATATATTCACAAAATAAAAGTAAACAATGATTAAGAACTCCCGATCAGGCTTTTACAATTAAAAAGCCAGGATTCTAAAAATTCAATTTAAACAAGCTTTGCTAAATAATGATTATAATGTTCCCATTTGAAGATAATGTGATCTAGAACAGGTATAAGAGAAAACCTCAAAAGTGGATTCTTGACTGTCTTTCTCAGTATAATCCAAAAGCCCATCTAAAGAGAGGGATGCTGAACGGAACTGCATGAGAACATCAACACTGATAAATATCTCAACGAAATTGGATTACAATAATACTAGACAACTAAAAAATTTACAAGTTTGTTCATCAAACCTTAGATCCCCTGACGCGTTTTGTATGTAAAAACAGCCCTGGATATTTAGGTGGTTCTTCGGACTTCCCTTTCTCCTTGCCTTCTTTGCCATCTTTGAGTTGGGGATCATGTTTTGCATCTTTACTCTTCTTCTCTTTGTCATCTTTCGGACTTCCTGATTTGCTAGCTTGAGCATCTTTCTTTGTGTCATTGTGCTGTGCAGCAACAGTGTCACTGCTACTCCCTGAGCCTCCTTTTTCTGCCTTTGTGTCAATAACTCCAATCATCCTCTGCTTTCCATTTTTATTTACATCCATTATTTGTGTTTCATCATTTCTGTCAGTATCCGCAAGCATGCACTGTTTTCTATCTTCATTCTCATCCTTCATTTTTGTTTCGTTTTTAGTGACTAGTACTTCAGACTCTTCCACTCTCTTGCTCTCGGATTTTCCTTCAACCAAATCTCTGTGGTTATTTGCATTATCAGCATTCACTACTTCCTGCATTGTCACATCAACATCTTTCTCTTTCTCTTTCTCGAGATTGGGAGCATTTGCACCATTTCCTCCCTTCTTGGCAACTTTCCTCCTAACCACCCTTTTGATGATTTTCTTCTTTCCAGTTTTTTTTACAACTGTTTCCTGTGGAGGAACACTTCCACCTACTTCCTTGTTGTCAATTTCCTTGTCATCTTGAATCTCAGTATGCATGGGAGAAATATCCAGAGTCATATTCACTTCTTCAGAAGAGTTTGTTAAAGGGGACTTAACAGTTTTCTTTCTGACAAAAGTTTTAACATTTGCTTTGTCATTTGAAATTTCATCTTCTTGGATAGCGGCTTCCTGATTAACTTGTTTCTCTCCTTCATACTTCACATCCATCTTATCATCATGACTGGCAACCACATCTTCAACAGAATCCTTCTCACCAACAGCCTTTCTTTTCACTATCTTCTTAATGATTCTCCTCTTTGCAGGCTTTTTTGCATCAGTTGCCAAGTAAGTCAATGCCACATCCTGACAATCTCCTGTGTCAATTTTGGTGTCCACAGCTGCATCTTGATCTTTCTCTTCATTTTGCTTTGCATCTAATAAAGGATTCTTTCCTTCTTTCTCAGCAACAGATTTCATGTCAGCTTTTTCACATTGGTTAGTGCCTTGAGTATCCATTGCTCCACCCACACCTTTTCCTAGGCTGTCTTCAGTTTTAACAAGCTTCATACTAGAGTCATCTTTCTCAGATTGGTTAAGACTCAGGTCAACTAAAGATGCAAATGAGTGATTGTGAGAATTAGGAAAACCAAAGCATAAATCCAACAACAAGAGATTTATATAAAGCTAAAAGTAGGACATCCAAATAAATAGAAATTGCCACACCTTGTTCATTATCCTTGTTGCTAGATTTCTGAAAAGGGGATAGAAAAAGTAAACTATTACAGATTAAATGGATAAAAATATTACAACAAGGCTAAAAAGACGACTCAATAAACCTTTTCCTGCTTTAGAGACAATTTCTGCTCCTTTTCTATGAGGCTCTTTTTGTGAGCAAGCCATTGACTTCGCCACAAATCAACTGAAGGAAGGCATTCTGATAGGTTTGGTACAAATAACACAGTGATTTCTTTATGACTGAAAAAGCCATCCTTGCCAACTCTATGATAATGTATCTGCCAAAACAAGTCATTGTTTTTAATTATTATGGTCCATATGTACAAATAATAGCCAAAGTTCTTCTATCTAACAGACATAACTGAGAGTTAATTGCAATTCTATCTTATGTGATCTAAGGATCCAAGAATCAGGTATTAACAATTAAAGAGAAAAAATACCAAACACATGCCCATGCAATTGCAAGAACAGTTTGAAATGCCATGGTGAAGAGGCAAATTAGAAATAGAGAGAAGCATAGGTATATTTATTTCAGAAGGAAAAATCAAATAACCAACAAGGGAAGGAAGTCACACAAAAAAAAGCTTTATAAATAGACAAACTTATGGATGATAGTAATATCAAGGAGCTCAGAGAATTTTTAGATGAAAACACTAGGCTTTTGATCAGGTAATTCTAGTTTCGATAAGGAAAGGAAAACTTTATCTGAATCAATGTGATAAAAAGAAATTACAAAATCTCATATATAAAATTGAATTGGCAACTAAATTTAACTAGTACTTTCTAGACAAGTGATGTAATGTCCAAATTTAGAATGAATTGTCCTTTATGCCCTGCATAATGGACAAGAATTCAAGCGAAAGAAAAACCATACAAGGTAATAAAACTGGTCTTAAAACTCACGGTGTTCACTATAGAGAAAAGCTAAAAATGCTCAGTCTTTCTCTAACCCCTCCCTCCTCTTCCTCCTTTTGAGAACAAGAAAGAAAAAAAACCACCACATCCAACTGTCAACCTGACTTCTAGCGCTTTCTCTAACAGGTTTCATGTTGCACAAATAAATAATCTGAGCTAGAGTTACCATTTTATGTTTATTGGATTGACAAAACTGATGAGTGCAATAACTACAGTGCAGCAAGTCTTCCTTCCGGATGTTGCACAGATACAGAATAATCACTTGTGTCGTAAACGATAAAAAGGAGAGTCGAGGCAAAATACCTCAAGAAACCGATTCCAGTGCAGGCATGTCTTTAAATCCAGTTGTGTGATATCGTTAACCCATCTGTCAAAGAAGTTAAGCCCCTTCATCAGAATCCTACAAACCTTGAAGACAATTAAAACAATGATGGTAAATTGTCATCAAACCCAGCACCTTATAGCTGCTTGAATCAAGGATGAATCATCCACAGATGGGTCCCCACCATCTATTCCTGCATCCCATGGGCCTCCAATGGCCATAAAGGACTGATCCTTTTTGAGAACAGCAAATTTGAAAATATCGTTAATGTGAAGGATCCTATCATTGGAGCTTTCTTCTGAACATAGTTGCTCCAAGGCATTGGCACTGATTCCACTCATCAAAATCACCTACAATAAAGAAAATGTAAAAATTAGTTTTATCACATCAAGCATGATAACATGGAGAAAACAATTCCCTTTAGGGAAAAAGAATGAAATTCTCAACAACCAGAGAGAAACTTGTTGCAAAAATTGCAGGTATACATTTTCAACCAAGAATATTGAGTGAAAGATAATCCATTACATAGTGACCTTAAAAGTATAATCCATTACATGGTGACCTTAAAAGTACTTCTGCCAGCATCAAAATTGCTACAATACAAGATTATGATGAACAAAACTACATCGTTCAGTACATCTAAATATAGAAAATAAACTAAGATAGTTCAGATCGGTACAAATGCAAGACAATTTGACCTATAAACAGAAAAACAGATGAATCATCACGTGCTGTTACAATGTTCACCTTGGCATTCCAAGTAATGCTTTTGCACTCGGAATTTGAGTCACCTATCAATGTATCTTCTTTCTCTTCAGCCTTGCTATCTAGTTCCACATAGTCATGCTCAAAGCTGCAAAGTGCCATAAACAGATAATTCATTGCCCAAAGAAAGCCCAAGGATTCCAAAAGCGATAACTTCAGAGTATTATCATCAATAAACGCTTAAACAGAAAACACAAATCTGCACAAACATTAGTACCTGATAGGAGTATAAAGTGAAAGATTTAATGTTTCCTTTGGCCATTTGATAACAACCTAGACAAGGGCACAATATTGAGTTAAAAAATATGGTGCATTTAACTTTCCACGCATCTAAGACAGTAGTAAGAAACCATCTTAAAAAAGTTGCACCTTTGAAAACTCTGGGGATATTGATAACCTTGGATATCTCTTAGTCAATGAGACATAATCCCTTTCAGCATCCACCAAGCAGGATGGATAAACCTGCAAGAAGCAAACTGATTAGCCTATTTCTCAATTATTATTATGTAGGCTTGTTCTCAATCTTTTTTTCAGCAATCATGAATTATAATCTATATTGGCAATTAGAATAACTTGTATACAAGGCAAAAGTTTTGAACAAGCTCTAGAGGCTTAAATAAACCCAAAGTGTTGACCATCAAAGGATTGAGCATTTGATACAACTTAACACAAAGCAGCATCTCCATCATGCATTCACATTAACATTCACTACAGTTAATTACTAAACAAATTTCCTCAAGGAAAATAATTTCAACAGCAGATTTAGGTAATAAAGCACAAACACAGACTGACATTTTTAGAAGGTTGAAATCAGATTGGCTATCAGATATGAGGTGAGAATCTGGGAGTGAGCCATGAAAGTAGACCAGCCAAGATGGATATGAAAATCTACCATGGTTGTAATCACAAAGGGATCAAACTAGAGGACTGTCAAAACCAGAAACTTAAAGGCTCGAGAAAGAACACCAGCCAGCTTGGTACTCAAACTTTCAACAAATACTCATGAGATATTTTGTCTAGGATTGGCAGCCTTCAATCAATCTAATGCCTCAGTTAATAGGATAACGAAGACAACAAGGAGTAATTAACAAAGGAATTCCGTAAGGAGAACTGAGAAAAAGGCTATGAAGTTGATAAACTCAAGAATTCAGGAAGGAAAACTAATGCAAACTTATTTAAGATGCCATCAGCACAGTCCTCCATCAAAGATCAGTCAGCAACATCATTGAACACAGAATCCTTATATGGTTTTACCTTGCAAACATATTCCCTCCTTTTTTCTTTAACAGGTGAACCATGCCTTCAGCATAACAGACAAAAGGTTAGTTAAGAAAGCTGCACCACAGGCGACCAGCAACCTATTTATATCCTATGGCAGGTTTCAAGGAAAACAACAAATTCAACCTATGCAAAGTCTCCCGACGTGGTGTTACTCGTCGTAAGGATCTTTCGTCCCCCACATAAGAATCTTGATGGTCCCTAGTAGCTTTTGTTGGAGTCTTCTTTCGCCTAGAATCAGCTCCACGCTTGCGATCTCGTTCTCGGTCCTTGTCACGACGCTCCAAAAGGCGATCTCGTTCTCGTTCTTTTTCCCTCTCCTGACGCTCCAAAAGGCGGTGTCGTTCCCGTTCTCTCTCCCGTTCCCGTTCTCGTTCACGTTCTCGTTCTCGTTCACGCTCCCGCACTCTTTCCCTTTCCCGCATCAATTCCCTACGGCTCTCCTCATCCCTTATATTAAGTTCTCGATGCAATGCGTATCTATCATCCTTTCTTTCATCCATCATGGATGTTCCAAGGCTTGACCGTCCCCGTGATATAACACCTCTTTGATAGTCAGGATCAATTGATGGACCACGAAGGCCTTTTCCTGAAATGTAATCCCTGCCTGGTGGCAAAGCCACCCCATAAGCAGTTGTAGATCCCTGTGCATAGACCAGGTCATCTACATTCCTCCTTTGAGCTCCCCCAAGAATGGAAGTTTGATGTGGACCACCATATGGAGCACCACCAAGTATAGATGAACTGCGAGGATCCACATCCAATTTTCCACCATATGAAGCAAATTCTTGAAGACCATGACGAATAGGGCCAGCCGTTGCTGCAAGATAATCAGCTTGTCTGCCAGAAATGCATAGCCTACTTAGTGTAATAAGAGGCTGCAAGTGTTTAATGATGCTATGCATGAAGTAGCTATAACCAGATTAATATGGATATATTTAACAAAATATCAGAACGATCAGGCAAGCAAATAGTCCTTTTAAGCAGAAAAAATAAATGATGCGCAAAGACTGGAGAAAATTCAGTAACACAAATAAGCATGAATCATTAGGAAACAATGCCTTTTGTTGTTCATCCAGATGGTAACACAAGAAATGACTGATACAATAGTGCAAGTGAGATTACCACCTCATATCAGGAACAGCACGCACAGGTTGAGCTTTAAGCATTTGCTGTTGCCGAATAAGTGGAGTCTGGTGGAATTTTCACAAGAGAACAGGTCTTTAGTTGGTCCAAAGTACAACAAACCGATATTGATTAGGTTTTTAAAAAACAACCTGGAGAGGTACCTGGTCTATGTGATCATGCATCTCAGACTGTAGAACCAAATCAATGGAAAATATTAGATAAGGATGTTATACATCTCAGAGAGGAAACAAACTGAGATAAAACAAAACTTAAGTTAAACCTTAGATTGGTGGCTGAAAGCAACAGTCTCAGAGTATCTTCTAGATGGATCATTAGGCAAATCCCTAGCAATATAAGCACTCTGATGGTCGGCATAGTGCCTTCTATCGAGTGATGTGTAATCAGAGTCCTTTACCACTGGAAACTGGCCTCCTTTTTGTGTGTATCCAAGATTTGAAGCTGAAGCATAGCCATCATGATTCATTCCCAGGCTGGAAGCTAAAGTTCCAGATGAAAGCTTAGAAGAATCTGCCAAAGCTGGTGCATAAGCTGCTCGCCCTTGGAGGTTTGATGATCCTGCACCTTTCATGCTCAATCCTCCTGCCTGTGCTAGAAAAAATGCTGTTTATGAAACTTACAACACACAAAAAAATAAGATATGCCATAACAATATTCCATAATCATCTTTATAAAGCCCAAACACCATATTTAAACAGAGAAACTGTAGAAAACCTGAAAATTTGCAACATGAGGAATCTTAAACTTGTGTCAAGACTTCTAAGAGAAAAACTGCATCAATTATATAGTAAGTTCAGTAAGCTAGATAAATAGAACACACAGAATTCCATTGGCACCAGTGGCATATCAAAGCTTGGTTGAGAGGGTTGGGTATAAAACCATTTACTGCTCAACTGAAGGCATTGTCATCATAGCCACTCTACATTCACAGAACTACTGCTCAAGGCCCAAGCAATAGAGCATTTGGATGGATAAATTGGGCTAAATAATTTTTTTTACTGGAGAAAGAAATAATAACCTTTTAACCTAACTTGTAGACACCAATTGTACAATTGCCAGGCAAGCCCATTTGAGATTGCATACAATGAACAATTCAATGCAAGATTACAAGATGACATGGCAAAAGAAGCACAATTCTCATGTCATCAGTATGATTATTGTGGGAACAAGAATACCATTCCAGTCAGAGAACTTCTCCACATTGCAGGTTGATTCAATAATCTTGGGAAATTAATGCTCACTAACACCATTCCAGCCAAATCATATCTAGCATGCCCATTAAAGTTAGTCTTTATTTGTTCCATGGCATAGTATCAGAAACGATATACACGCAGCAAATTGTCATAAATCAGAAGCCAGATAACTACAAGTTTTTGTGAGCTAGAGCCAGATAACCACAAGTTTGTCAGAATACCATTTCCCACTTTCTGATTAACTTATATACTTCACTAACAACATGTAATGACTAAAGCCATACAGCATGCACCCACCAAAGTATTCTAGCCCAATGTCTAACCAAGTACAGAATATTCTCTTTTTTACCCATGTCAACTTTCTAATCAAGAAAGCAAAATAAGAAACTGGCAGAAAATGACTCCATACATGGAGGACAACAAGAACAAGTTACCAGATCCAGTAGGACTACATACAGAAGTAGTCTTGGGTTTTTCCCGTTTAATGGTTTCAGCGATCAGAACAATTTGGCAATTGTTTGTTTAATACAAAAGCAACAGTGGACATAGGACCATATCTCAAACATCATGGGAAGAAAGCGCACAATCACCATAAACTACGGAAATTATGAACTCATGCACCAAAATTTTGAACAGTATAAGCGCTTAAAAGAATGAAAAGTCTTGCACGGTAGGTTCCGATTGCAACAGGAGGAAAGCATTATCTGATAATAGTGAAAAATGAAAGTCTTTATTCCATTGAATTATGGTGTCCCATGACAATCAGAAAAAAAAAAAAATAAAGTTGGAGCATACAAATCAGGAAGCACCACACACAAAAAAATAAAAAACAAAAAGAGGAACAAGAGTTTGACATCAAACCATTACCTGTTGGGAAGTACTCAAAGCAGACGATCCATAAACAGCAGCATATGGGCCTCCATATTGAGGACCTTGTGAAGGATGGGTTCTATATGCACTTAGATCTGATTCTTGAGGAGCCCCTACCATAGATTGTTGACGAGATGCCAAGGTATGTTGAGATGACACATCGGAACCACCAACAGGATTCCCAGAATAGCTGCTTCCAGGCTGCAAGACATGATCATATATATCAAGATAAGGGAAAACCTTCTCCAGATAAAGTAACATCTTCTATTCAAAGGTAAAGATAATTCATGTATCTTGTTATTCCTTGTCTTTGGACAAGGTTTTTTAATGGTAAATCCCAGTTTGCTCAATAGATATATATATATATATATATATATATATAAAGTGCACATTCCTTAGTTTCTCATGAAAATATTTCACAGGATTGCAAACCCTACAACTTGCCCGTGGCACAGTCCTTAGTTTCTCATGAAAATATTTCACAGAATTGCAAACTTACAACTTGCCCATATCCCTGCTGTGAACTATATAATTGTTGCCCATATGCACTGCTCCCCTTCGTTGGGTACATTTCTGCAATCTATCTGCGACGACAATACCCTGCATTGGAACAAACAAACAGCATAAATCCAGTATTGACATAAAGTAGGTGTTAGTGTACTTAAGTGATGCAAACTGGCTGGACATCTCGTTGATAACTGGTTTCAGTATGTTCTCACTTTCCCATTTTCTCTCCTTTTATGGCATATATTTCGTCTATTAACTGGCCAGCCATTCAAAACAGAAAGCACCCTGCCCTTACAGCTACATGTTGTAAGAGAACAGAAAAAAGAAAAAAAGCAAAAAAAAAAAAAAAGTTCTTAACAATCAGAATCAGGGTGTCTCAATCTCAAACGCATCTAAATATGGATGAGCTTAATAGATAGCTGACTCAACCTTTCAAAGGATATTGCCATGCGAAGCACCTCAAAATGCTTTGCGGATGCATCTTAGCGCAGTCACTGACTTTCTTCTCCTTATTTTTCCAAATTTTAGAAGCACTCAGGTTACCAAACCCTACTTTCTGTACATCTCTGTCTTTTTCCCAACAAAAGAGGAAATTATCAAATCTAAACTGTTTCAAACGAAAACGTAATCTTTCGCCATATGAAATAGCCCCTCATAATTCACTTAAATATTTGTGCCAATATACAACCTTTTTTACAAATCTCGGAAGCTTCCCCCGGAACCATCAGATCCTCAAACGCAAACTCGGAAAAATAAACAAAAAAAAAAAAGCTCGATTCTCAACCTTTAGCAATTCGAGCACACCATCCTATGCGCTAAAACCCTATTCAAATCATGTTATCTAAAAATGCACAATTTGAGGCCTAAACGATGCTACCGAACGATAAGACAGCCCATTCAGCAATTCATAGCTCCCATTTAGTTGTTGAAAAACGCGATTTCTTTGATAAACAAGATCCAGAGAGCGGTGGATGCAGGAGTGGGAGATCGAGATAGATTTGAATGCTAAGATCAGAGAAGGGTGAGCACCGACCTGGAGGTGAACGACGCCGGAGCCGGAGCAGTGGAGAGGAGCCGTAAAACCGCGATGGCTAGCGGCTAGGGCTCGTCTTAAACGATTTCTCGTGTCTGCTCCGCTGCAGTTGACGTTTAGCTAACCTGTGGCACGAGCCCGGTCTGGTTCTGTAGTTCACACTAGGGAATTTTACAAATAACAAAATAACCCTATGGAAAGTTTCAAATATGTATCATCATGATTCATTTGGGATTTCTTTTGATGATGTTCCGAAAATACAATTGATCTGTGATCTATTCTTTCTAGTTTTTAAATTTGTAAAAGTATAATAAATAATTACATCGTCAAATATTTTTTAAAAAATTATTTTAATTTGAATTAATTTTAAATAAATGCTATATAATGGGTACTATATACGTTAAAATAAAATTTAATATATCAATCATGTCTAGTGATCATATAAATTAAAGTTTTAAATTTCAATTTTGATTTCAGTTTCGACATCCAGCGAAATTGATATATTTCAGCCGTTTCGGTCATTTCGGTTGAAACATTCTCATTTTGATTTCGATAAAAATATTTTTTTAAAATTATTAATTACGTATTGACAAGAGTTTGACTATATTTTAATTATATTTTGACTTCAAACTAAAAATATGATAAAAATTTTAAAAAAATTTAAAAAAATATTATTAATAATTTTATCATAATAATAAATATAGTTTTAATTAATTTAAATTAATTTTTATACTTAATCACTTGTATGGTTAATCACTTAATGAGTAGATCAACCTCTAAATATAGAGATAATAATTATATTTAATTCACTAAAAAAAATTTTGCCTATAAATGCATACATGATTCTAGTTTGGTTCATATAAATTTTTTAAATAATTTATATTTGTATTTAAAGACGTTGAGTGCATACCAACCTTACATGGTTAGTAGTATTAACCCATGAGATTCAGTATAAATTTATTAAAAATAAATATTAAAAATGGCTTGCATATAAATATTAAAGATTATAGGGCATTAAATATAATCATATCTAAATTCTAACGCTAATGTTTTGATGCTCAGTTTTTATGTATTAACCAAGATTTTGAGTTTCGATTTCGATAACGATTTCGACACTTAGAGAAATTAACGTGTTTCGGTCAAAACCATTTTCATTTCAGTTTCGACCCAAATATTTTTTTATTTATTAATTATATTTACACCAAAATTTAACTTTATTTTAATTATTTTTTAACTTCAAATTAAAAATATTATAATATTTTTAAAAATATTTGAAACAGCCCATGCACATAAAATAACCCATGCACTAAAAACTCATGCACGTGAACAGCCCATGCAAATCTCTCGCTTGCTCCTCTAGCTCCATTACTCGCTCGGCTACCACTTCTAAAGGCCGGTAAGGGCGCGAGTACGCTAGCGCGGGGGACAGGCCAATGAGGGCATGAGCGCAAGTGTAAGGCTGGCGCGAGCGCGAGCGTAAAACCGACGCAAGGGCGTAGGTGCAAGCACAAGCGTGAGTTCGGCGCGAGCATGAGCGTGAGCGTGAGGCCGGCACAAGGGCCAGGTCGTCAAGGGCACGAGCACAGGCGTAAGGCCAGCGCAAAAGCTAGGCCGGTGAGGGTGCAGGCACCAGACTAGTAAGCGTGCAGATGCGGGCACCAAAGGCCGGCGTGAGGGCGCGAGTGCAAGGGCTAGGCTGATGAGGGCATGAGCACGGACGTGAGACCGGCGCGGGCCTGGGTGTCAGGCTGGCTAGCACGCTCACGCAAGCTTTCGAATGTAGGCACCAGAGACCAGCACGAGCTTGCGAGCGCGGGGGCCAGGCTAGCGAGGGCGCAAGTGTAGGTGTGAGGCCGGCAAAGGCGCGAGTGTCAGGATGATGAGCACGTGGGTGCGGGCGCCACAGACCAATGCGAGGGCGTGAGGGCCAGGGCGACAAAGGTGCGAGCACGGGCGTGAAAGCTGACGAGGGCACGAGCATGGACGTGAGGCTGCCGCGAGGGCTCTGGCACGGGCAGGAGGCCGACAAGGGCGTGGGCGTTGGCGCGAGGCCAGCGAGGGTGTGAGCGCCAAGCTGGAAAGCGCGATCGGGCTTGCATTCTGGTGCGGGCGCCAGAGGTAGGCACGAGCTCGCGAGTGTGGGGACCAGGTCGGCAAGGGCGCAGGTGCCAGGCTGGCGAGCATGTGGGTGCAGGGGCCAAGCCGCCGAGGGCACTAGCGCAGGCGTGAGGCTGGCGAGGGCGCCAGTGCGAGCGTGAGGCCGGCGCAAGCTCATGGGCGAGGGGGCTAGGCTGGCGAGGGCACGAGCGCGGGCGTGAGGCTGGCGCCAGGCCAATAAGAGCATGGGTGCCAGGCCGACAAGCGCGAGAGTGCGGACACCACATGGGCGAACGCACTCACAAAAGTGCGCGAGTGTAGACGCTAGTCTAGCGAGCATACGGGTGTGAACGCCAGGCTGGCAAGTGTGCGGGTGTAGGCATCAAAGGCCGCACGCAATGGCGCAAACACAGGGGCCAGGACAGCGAAGGTGCAAGTACGAGCATGAGGCCAAAATGAGGGCACGGACACAAGGGGCAGGACAGCGAGGGTGCAAGCACGAGCGTGAGGTCGACGTGAGTGCACAGATGCAGGGCCAGGCCAGCGATGGTGCAAGCATAAGCGTGAGGCAGACATGAGCGCACGGACATAGGGGCCTGGGCTTATACAGGTAAAATCGAAACCAAATCGATCAAAACGTTTGAGCCGAATTTTAAAACCCTAATACAAACTATTTAGGTAAGAAAAATTAAATTCTTTGAAATACATCTCACACAACCTATAGAGCATCAATGCACGATCAGAGCATCACACCATTTGATTTGATATTAGGGTCAAGATCAGAATTATTTTTTTCTTATAAAATTAATATTACTATTTTACACCTCTATTAAATCAAATTTTTATAAAAAATAAATAAAATTTCAAAATTTAAATTATTGTAAGATTAATTTTGATAAGAAAAATATTAATTTACAAAAATAGTTCACTGGTCTTGCTATTAATTTTGATCCTGATATCGAACCAAATGATAAATTCTTAATCGTCTCGTACAAACCAAATAACATTCACTTTGGCCCCCTATCAATTTAAAATAACCATTCCATAAGCTTTGCGCAAACCAAATAACATTTGTTCTATACATATAATTATTCTCTCTACTCTACAAGATTACTTACACTAATTTTTGTTTGAGATTAACAACTGTAAAATTTTGAGGGTGAAATAGAGTTGTACTTCTTTTTATTAAATTAGTATTCAATTGGTATTATAAGTAATCACAAACAAATCTCCACCGTCCACAAGTAATTTAAAGTATAAAAATGTGACAATTCTATGGATTTTTGGAGATATTTTGGGCTAATCCAGAAATTAAAGAGGATTTAATCTACTTTACTCTTGTATAATACGCACCAACCACTGCAGTATTTTATGTTATTTCTAATGTTAATATAGTGTTATTATAATTAAAATTAGTATTAGAAAAGTTATTACTAGTACTAATTTATTATGCTAATAAAATGTCATGTTAAGTACTTTCATGAATATTCGTAACACTAAATTAGCGACCCTAAAAATCAATAACGGCTCTAAATACTACAACTGCTAATGAATAAAATTAGCACCGCTAATGAATAAAATTAACATCTCTAATAGGACAAGCCCATTAGTGGCGCTTTGACCTAGAGCCATTAATGGCCAGCCCATTAGTAGACTCAGCTACTAGCATCATCTCGTACTTTGTCTTTGTTTGAGTCGATTTTAGCTAAAACAAGATTTAATTAAAATTTGGTCAGAACATAAACTTAAATGTGAATCTCATTTGGTTCTAGAGTTTGGTCAAATTTGATTGAAAATTAAGTTTAATTTAAACTTGAATTATCAAGAAATTAGGACTCAAATTAAAGTGAGATGAGTGAACTAGATATTTGGACTAAAATCATGCCCAAAATTCATCAAACATCTAGATCAAAATGAAAAATATAAAATTATTGTAACAAAATCTCTAGACCAAATGCATTTTACAAATAGGCCTCTGTCTGAAATTTTCTTACAAAAAGAACTTGAAAGTCTCAAAATTTTATAAATAAGTTCTTTTACAAAAGGTCCCCAGAAATTCATATAATTACGATTTGATCCAAAATTTTTTAAAAAATTTATAAATAACCCCCCATATTTTGTAGTTCTATAAATGGGTATAAGATTTGAATCCCACTATATCCATTTTTGAAAATAAATCCCCTTCCGAATTCATCAAAGTTTAATGAGTTTTTTCAGTTGGAGATTGTAATCTCAGAATCTATCAATCACATATTATGACAAGAACATATCTCTCAAATCTCAAAATTTGTTAATCAAATGTTCAAATATGGGATTTATGATGATGATATATTTCTCAAATCTCAGAATCAATCAGAGATTCAAATGTAGGGTTTATACTAAGAACATATCTCTCAAATCTTAAAATCTCTCAAATATAGGGTTTATGCTAGCCTTCAAGCTCCCTTTTATACTAACGTTGGGGCTTGCCACTTTGCCAACCATCATACTTGCCTTTATGCTACCCTTCGGGCTTGCCACCATACCAGCCTTCAGTCTCGCCACCATACCAGTCTTCGGCCTTGCACCTTTGCCAATCTTTGAACTCACCATTTTGCCAATCTTCAGGCTCACCTTTATCTCAGCCTTCAAGCGTACCATTATGTTGACCTTCCGGCTTACCTTTATAACAGCCTTTGGGCTCACCTTTATATCAGTTTTCAAGCTCGCCTCTATTCTAGCATTCGGGCTCACTTTCATGTCAACCTTCAGGTTTGCCTTTATGCCAACCTTCGAGTTCACATTCACGCTAACATTTGGATTTACTATTTAAGTCAGCCCTTGGGCTCACAAATAAGTCAGTCTTCAGACTCGTATTAAAGCTAGCATTCGGGCTCGCACTTAAGCTAACCCTCAGGCTTATTCATCTAAGCCAGCTTTGGAGCACACTAATCAAGCTAGCCCTTAGGCTCATACCTCTAAGCCAGCTCTCGAGCTCACTTATCTAAGCTACCTCTCAAGCTCGCTCATTAAGGCCTCCCTACGGGCTTGCCCAAAGTTATCATGATAGTTTAGGAGTTCTCGATCCAAATCAATTAAATTAAAATGACTCAATCATATTGAACTCAAGCAAATTCAACTAGAGCAAATAAACAAAACTAAATTAACTTAAATAGATCATCAGATAAATCTAAATTAACGATGAAGTTAATAGACTAAAACTCAAATCAAATTAGACTCAAATTCAAATTAAGTTAGTCCAAGTTAGATTAGTTCAAACTTAACAATAATTGGGTCTAAATCAAATTAACCCGAAATCAGACTAAAATTTAAACTAAATCCTAATTAGGTTACCCTAATTGTGTTAAGACTAACTTCAATCGAGTTAAAATAAATTAAAATAAACTCTAATCGAGTCAAATTAAACGCAAATCCAAATTTTAATTAGGTTACGTCAAGTTTGAACCAAAACCTAATCGGGTTAAATCAAACCAAGATAAGGCTGAACCCGACTCAAATTGAATCAAGTTTTGAATATTAAATTAAATTGAATTAGACTCGAATCAAAGTTGAGTTCTAAATATTCAATATCAAATTGAATCAAATCAGACCTAAATTAAAGTTGAGTCTTAAACATTAAACTGAATCAAATCAAACTTAATCCAAACTAGCTTTCGAACATCAAATCAAATCAAATTTGAATCATTGAACTAAATCCAAGTTGGATCAAATCAAACTCAAATTTGAACCAAAATTAATTTGAATAGAACTAAATAGAGTCATACCGAATCCCACTAGATATGCTACAAAGCCTTTAATAGCACTCTAAAACTTCACCCAACTCTACAAGCAACAAATAAATACCTTAAATCAAAGAAGTTAATACCTATGTACTAGAGGATACGGAACACTTCAAAAGCAAAAATGTTAACATCTACACCAAATAAATTATGAAATATCTCAAATTAAAAATGTTAATACCTACGCCCCATGAATTATGAAATACTTCAAACTCAAAGAGATTAATATCTACCCCCTTTGGATTGCAGAATACCTCAAATCAAAAAAGTTAACATCTATCCCCATGAGTTATAGAATACTTTAACTCAAAGAAATTAACACCTATGCCCTACGGACTACAAAATATCTCAAATTAAGTTAGTCCAAGTTAGATTAGTTCAAACTTAACAATAATTGGGTCTAAATCAAATTAACCCGAAATCAGACTAAAATTTAAACTAAATCCTAATTAGGTTACCCTAATTGTGTTAAGACTAACTTCAATCGAGTTAAAATAAATTAAAATAAACTCTAATTGAGTCAAATTAAACGCAAATCCAAATTTTAATTAGGTTACGTCAAGTTTGAACCAAAACCTAATCGGGTTAAATCAAACCAAGATAAGGCTGAACCCGACTCAAATTGAATCAAGTTTTGAATATTAAATTAAATTGAATTAGACTCGAATCAAAGTTGAGTTCTAAATATTCAATATCAAATTGAATCAAATCAGACCTAAATTAAAGTTGAGTCTTAAACATTAAACTGAATCAAATCAAACTTAATCCAAACTAGCTTTCGAACATCAAATCAAATCAAATTTGAATCATTGAACTAAATCCAAGTTGGATCAAATCAAACTCAAATTTGAACCAAAATTAATTTGAATAGAACTAAATAGAGTCATACCGAATCCCACTAGATATGCTACAAAGCCTTTAATAGCACTCTAAAACTTCACCCAACTCTACAAGCAACAAATAAATACCTTAAATCAAAGAAGTTAATACCTATGTACTAGAGGATACGGAACACTTCAAAAGCAAAAATGTTAACATCTACACCAAATAAATTATGAAATATCTCAAATTAAAAATGTTAATACCTACGCCCCATGAATTATGAAATACTTCAAACTCAAAGAGATTAATATCTACCCCCTTTGGATTGCAGAATACCTCAAATCAAAAAAGTTAACATCTATCCCCATGAGTTATAGAATACTTGAACTCAAAGAAATTAACACCTATGCCCTACGGACTACAAAATATCTCAAATTAAGTTAGTCCAAGTTAGATTAGTTCAAACTTAACAATAATTGGGTCTAAATCAAATTAACCCGAAATCAGACTAAAATTTAAACTAAATCCTAATTAGGTTACCCTAATTGTGTTAAGACTAACTTCAATCAAGTTAAAATAAATTAAAATAAACTCTAATTGAGTCAAATTAAACGCAAATCCAAATTTTAATTAGGTTACGTCAAGTTTGAACCAAAACCCTAATCGGGTTAAATCAAACCAAGATAAGGCTGAACCCGACTCAAATTGAATCAAGTTTTGAATATTAAATTAAATTGAATTAGACTCGAATCAAAGTTGAGTTCTAAATATTCAATATCAAATTGAATCAAATCAGACCTAAATTAAAGTTGAGTCTTAAACATTAAACTGAATCAAATCAAACTTAATCCAAACTACGCTAGCGGAGTAACAGGCAAATCAAATCACCGTGGCAGTAGCAGGGAACAAATCCAAGTGGGAATGGCAAAGTCAAACGCCAAATTGGAAAAAATTAAGTTGAATGAAAGTAATAGCAGTCATACCGAACTTCCACGCGAGAGAGGAGTATGCGACACAGAGCCGGGAAGGTCAATGAAAACGGCACCCAAGACTCTGCACAGGCAATCAAGAAATACCGTGAAAGCATAGTAAAGGGGAATACCGATTGTAACGAGGAGGTACACGGAACAGTTCGGCAAAAGCAAAAAGGGGAACAGCGGACACTCAAAGAAGCAGGAGGTTGAAATTATACGTAAAGGTAAAAATGTCATACTACGCCCATGGAATTATGTATGAATCTTTACTTTCAACTCAAAGAGTATGGATATCTACCCCCCGTTGGAGGGCAAATACGCAAATCAAAAAAGTTAACATCTATCCCCATGAGTTATAGAATACTTGAACTCAAAGAAATTAACACCTATGCCCTACGGACTACAAAATATCTCAAATTAAGTTAGTCCAAGTTAGATTAGTTCAAACTTAACAATAATTGGGTCTAAATCAAATTAACCCGAAATCAGACTAAAATTTAAACTAAATCCTAATTAGGTTACCCTAATTGTGTTAAGACTAACTTCAATCGAGTTAAAATAAATTAAAATAAACTCTAATTGAGTCAAATTAAACGCAAATCCAAATTTTAATTAGGTTACGTCAAGTTTGAACCAAAACCTAATCGGGTTAAATCAAACCAAGATAAGGCTGAACCCGACTCAAATTGAATCAAGTTTTGAATATTAAATTAAATTGAATTAGACTCGAATCAAAGTTGAGTTCTAAATATTCAATATCAAATTGAATCAAATCAGACCTAAATTAAAGTTGAGTCTTAAACATTAAACTGAATCAAATCAAACTTAATCCAAACTAGCTTTCG
>RXID01011863.1:0-40858 GCA_005019695.1 Trichopus zeylanicus subsp. travancoricus | reverse complement strand
ACAACTACTACTACTACTTCTATTAGTACTAGTACTGCTACTACTACTACTACTACGGCTGCTACTCCTGGTCCTATACTACTATGACTACTCCAACTACTACTACCACTACTAGTACTATTGGTACTACTACTACTACTACAACTACGACAGCTTGTACTGCAACTACTACTACTACTACTACCACTGCTACCATTACTATTGCTACAAGTGCTACTACAACTACTAGTGCTACTGCAGCTACTATTGCTACAAGTGCTACTACAACTACTAGTGCTACTGCAGCTACTATTGCTACTAATAGTATGATTCCTACTACTGTTCCTACTTTTGCTACTACCCATGCTACTGCTGCTTCCACTACTGCTGATACTAGTATTATTGCTACTACTGTAGCTACTAGTACTACTACTACTATTATTAGCACTACTACTGCTTCTACTACTACTATAACTACCACTACTACTGCTAGTACCACTACTAGTATTACTACTACTATTACTGCTACTACCATTACTACTACTACTACTCCTACTCTTACTACAACTTTGACTACTACTACAACAACAACAACAATAACTACTACTACTTCTACTACTTCTGCTGCTACTCTTGCTGCCTCTACTGCTACTACTACTACTACTACTACTACTTCTACTACAACAACAACAACTACTACTACAACTGTTGCAACTACTGCTACTACTACTAGTACTACTACTGCAACAACAACAACTACTACTACTACTGCTCCTACTACTACTACAACTACTCCTCCTACTGCTGCCGCTACTACTACTACCACTACTACTTCTACTACTATGACTACTACTACTACTACTACTACAACAACAACAACAACAACTACTGCTACTACTACAACTACTTCTACAACAACTACTACTACTCTTGCTACTGCTACTACTACAACTACTACTAAAACTATTACTACTACTACTATGCAACTATTACTAATACTACTATTACTAATTCTAAGAGTACTACTACTATTACTAATACTATGACTGCTACTAACTATGCTTTGACTATTGCTACTACTACTGCTCCTGTTCCTTTTGCTAATACTGCTACTACTAATATAACAATTATTGCTGCTAATGCTACTACTAACACTATTATTACGTCTCCTGCTACTACTGCTACGATTACTTCTACTATTACAACTACTACTATTTCTACTATAATGACTACTGCTACTACTGCTACTATTGCTACTACTGTGACTACTACAAATGTTGTTGCCGCTACGACAACTACTACCACTATAATTGCTACTACTACTTCTAATACTACTATTACTGCAATGGTTACACCTAATACCACACCTACTACTACAAATTTTCCTACACCTATTCCTTCTCCAGCTCCAGCTCCTCCTCCTCCTACTACTATTGCAACTACTACTACTGCTATTGCAACTACTACTACTGCTTTTGCTACTACTACTAATTTTGCTACTACTACTACTACTACTCCAATTACTACTACTACTATTAGTGCTACTTTTACAACTACTATTACAACTATTGCTAATACTATAACTATTAGATCTACTACAACAACAACTACTTCTACTACTATAATTAATGCTATTACTACTACTACTATTACTGCTGCTGCTGCTGCTCCTACTACTACTACTACTACTACTACTACTACTATAATTAATGCTGCTACTACTACTACTACCACCACCACTACTGCTACTACTAATATTACTACTACTACTATTGCTATTGCTACTGCGACTGCTATTACTTCTACTACTCCTATTACTGCTACTACTACTACTTCTACTACTACTACAATAACTACTACTGCTACTACTACTTCTACTGCTACTATTACTACTATTACTACTACAACTGCTAGTACTATTACTACTACTACTATTACTAGTACTGTAATTATGAATACTGCTTCTACTACTATTACAAGCACTACTATTACTATGACTACTCAGACTTCTAGTACTAGTACTACTACTTCTGCTACTACTTCTGCTAGTACTACTACTACTGCTACACTATTTCTTCCACTACTGCTAATACTACTACTAGTACTAAGACTTCTCACACTACTATTACTATCGTTACTATTTCTGTTACTACTAACATTGCTACTCATGCTAACACTACTACTGCTACCACTATCACTGCTACTGCTAGTAGCAGTACTATAACTATTATTATTACTACTACTACTAGTCCTACTACTACTACTAGTCCTACTACTACTACTTCTACTACTATTTCTGCTATACTACTACTACTACTAGTTCTGCTACTACTGCTATGACTCCAACTACTAGTACTATTGCTACCATTGCTAGTAGCAGCAGTAGAAGTTGTAGTAGGATTAGTAGTAGCCATAGTAGTCAAAGGAGTGGTAGTAGTAGAAGTAGCAATGGTAGTTGTAGTAGTAGTAGTAGCAGTAGTAGCAGTAGTAGCAGTAGTAGTAGTAGTAGTAGTAGTAGTCACAGTAGTAGTAGCAGTAGCTATAGTATTAGCTATAGTTGTAGAAGTAATTTTAGCAGCAGCATTAGTTGCAATAGTAGTAGCAAAAGCAACATTAGTAGAAGTAGTATTAGTAGTAGTAGTAGTAGTAGTAGTAGTCATAGTAGTAGTAGGAGTAGTAATAGTAGTAGTAGTAGTAGTAGTAGTAGTAGTAGTAGTCATAGTAGTAGTTGTAGTATTAGCATTAGTAGCTGTAGTATTAGGAGTTATTGTTGTTGTAGTAGTAGTAGTAGTAGTGGTAGTAGTAGCAGGAGTGAGAGTAGTAGAACTAGTGGTAGTTGTAGTAGTAGTAGTAGTAACAGCTGTAGTAGTGGTAGAAGTTGTAGTAATAGTAGCAGTAGTTGTTGTTGTTGTATTAGGAGTAGTAGTTATAGCAGTAGTCATAGTAGTTGTTATTGTTGTAGTTATAGGATTGGCATTATGAATAATGGAAGCAGTGGTAGTAGTGGAAGTAGAGTATGCTAGTAGTAGTAGAAGATTATTTGGAGTACTTGTAGCTGCAACAGTTTGACTAGTAGTAGGAATGGAAGTAGTAATAGCTGTAGTAGCACTAGTAGCAGTAGTAGTAGACATAGTAGCTATAGCAGTAGTAGCGGTAGTAGTAGTAGTAATAATAGTAGTAGTTGCAATAGTAATTATAGTAGTAGTAATAGTAGTAATAGCAAAAGTAGCAGTAGTTGTACTGGTAATAGTAGGAGTAGTAGTAGAAGTAGTGGAAATTGTTGTAGCTATAGTAGTAGTTGTATCTGTAGGAGTTGGAGCAGTTGTAGTAGTGGTAGTTGTCATAGTAGTTGGAGAAGTAGTAGTATAGTAGTTGTAGGAGAATCAGTAGGAGGAGTAGTAGGAGAAGTAGTAGTAGCAGTATTAATAGGAGGAGTAGCAGAAGTAGTCGTAGTAGTAGTAGTAGTAGAAGTCATAGTAGTAGTAGCAGTAGTTGTTCTGGTTGTGGTAATAGTAGTAGTAATAGTAGTAGTTATAGCCATAGTGGAAGCAGTAGTCGGAGTATTCCTAGGAGTAGTAGCAGTAGTAGTAGTAGTATTAGTAGTGGTAGCAGTAGTAGTAGTAGCAGCAGCAGTACCAAAAGTAGTAGTAGTAGTTGCAATAGTCGTAGTGGTAATAGTAGTTGTAATATTGGTAGTAGTAGCAGTAGTAGTAGGACTAGGAGTTGTAGTGGGAGTAGTAGCAACTGTAGTTGCTGCTGTGGTAGTAGGAGTAGTTGTGGGGATTATAGCAACAGTAGTAGTAGTAATAGTTATTATTGTAGTAGTAGTAAGAGAAGTCATAGTACTAGTAGTAGTACAAGTAGTAGAAGTAGGAGTTGGAGTAGTAGTAGTAGTAGTGTCATAGTAGTGGAAGTCGTACTAGTAGTCGTAGTAGCAGTAGTAGCTGTAGTAGTATTAATAGTAGTAGCAACAGTAGCAGTAGTAGTTGTAGTTGTTGTAGTAATAGCAGTAGAAGTGGCAGCAGAAGTAGTAGTAGCAGAAGTTACAACAATAGTAGCAGTAGAAGCAATTGTAGCAGTACTAGTAGTAGTAGTGGCAGTAGTAGCAGCAGCAGCTGTAGTAGTGGTAGTAACTGTAGTTAAAATATTAGTAGTTATAGAAGTAGCAGGAGGTGTAGCAGCTACAATAATTGTATTGGTAGTAGTAATAGTAGTAAGAGTAGTAGTAGTAGTAGTTGTAGTAGGAGACAGACAGGTTGGAGTCCTAATAGTAGCAGTAGTATAAGTAGTTGTGGGAGTAGTCATAGTAGTGACAGCTGTACCAGTAGTTGTAGTGGTACAAGTAGTAGTAGTAGTATAGTAGTAGTCGTTGTTATAGTAGTAGTAGTAGCAGTAGTGGTAGTAGTAGTAGCAGCACTGGCTGATGCATTAGTAGTAGCAGTACTAGTAGTAGCAGTTGTAGTAGTAGTGGCCGTAGTAGTAGTTGTTGTCAACAGTAGTTTTAGTCGTAGTAGTAGCAGTAGTATTAGTAGTAGTTGTTGTTGTAGTAATAGTAGGAGAAGTAGTTGGAGTAGTAGTAGCAGTAGTAACAATAGTTATTTTAGTAGTAGTACGAGTAGTCGTACTAGTAGTTGGTGTGAGTGAAGTAGTTGCAGTAGAAGTAGTAGAAGCAGCAGCAGTAGTAGTAGTAGTGCTAGTAGTAATAGTAGTAACAGATGTGGTTGCAGGAGGAGGAATAGTTGTAGTGGTAGTTATTGTTGTAACAGTAGCAGCAATAGTAGTTGTGGTAGTACTTGTAGTTGTTGTTATTGTAGTAGTAGCAGATGTCGTAGCTATAGTAGTAGTAGAAGTAGGAGGAGTAGTAGTTACAATAGGGGTAATAGTAGTAGTAGTACCAATAGTGGGCGTGGAGGTAGTTGCAATAGTAGTAGCAGTAGTAGTTGAAGAAGTAGTAGTAGCAATAGTAGTAGTAGTAGTAGTAGTAGTAGTAGGAGAAGTTTTAGTAGTTGCACTGTTAGCAGTAGTAGTATTATTTGTAGTAATAGTAGTAGTTGTAGGTGTAGTAGTAGTAGTAGCAATAGTGGTTGTAGTAGTAGTGTAGTAATAGTAGAGGTAGTAGTTGAAGTAGTAGTTGTAGTATTAGTTGCAGTAGCATTAGTAGTTGTAGTAGTAGCAGCAGCAGCAGTAGCAATAGCAATAGTAGTTGTTGTAATAGTAGGAGGAGGAGGAGGAGTAGTAGTAGTAGGTGTTATTGATGCAGTAGGAGATGCAGTTGTAGTAGCGGTAGGAATAGTAGAAGTAGTAGTAGCAGTAGTAACAGTTGTAGTTATAGTAGTAGTAGAAGTAGTAGCTATAATAGTAGTAGCAGTAGGAGTAGTAGCAGTAGGAGTAGTAGTAGTAGTTGTAGCAATAGTAGTAGTAGAAGTAGTTGTAGTAGTAGTCATTGGATTAGTTGAAGTAGTAGCAGTTGCAACACTAGTAGTAGTAGTGTAGTAGCTGGAGTAACTAGTAGTTGTAGTAGGAGAAGTTTTAGTAGTTGGAGTAGTAGCAATAGTAGTAGGAGTAGCAGTAGTAGCAATAATAGTTGTAGCAGTAATAGGAGGAGTAGTAGTAGTAGCAGTAGTAGTTGTAGTAGTAGTAGTAATAGTAGTAGCTGTAATGGCTGTTGCTGTAGTAGCAGTTGTAGTATTAGTAGTATTTGTATTAGTACTGGTAGTAGTACTACTGGCAGTAGTTGTAGTAGTACAAGTAGTAGCAGTACCTGTAGGAGTTGTAGTAGTAGTAGTTATGGTAGTAGTAGTAGTACTAGTAGTGGTAGAAGTTGTTGCTCTTGTTGTAGTGGTAGTAGTAGTAGGAGTAGTAATAGTAGTAGTAGTAAGAGTAGTAGTAGTAGTAGTAGTAGTAGTCATGGTAGTAGTAGTAGTAGTAGTAGTAGTAGTAGTAGTAGTAGTAGAAGTTGTTGCTCTAGCTGTAGTGGTAGTAGTAGGAGGAGTAGTAGTAATAGTCGTAGTAGTAAGAGTAGTAGTAGTAGTAGTAGAAGTAGTTGCAATAGTAGCATTATTTGTAGTAATAGTAGCAGTTGTATGGGCAATAGTAGTATTAGTACTAGTTATTGTGGTAGTAGTGTAGTAATAGTTATAGTAGTAGTCGTATTACAGGTAGTAGTAGAAGTAGTAGTTGCAGTAATGGCAATAGTAGTAGTTGTTGGAGTAGTAGTAGTAGTATTTGTATGCGTAGTCATAGTAGTTGTAGCAATTGTTGTAGTAGTGGAAGTAGTAGTACTAGTAGCAGTCGTAGTAGAAATAGTATTAGTGGTAGTTGTTGTTGTTGTTGTTGTGGTAATAGGAGTAGTAGTAGTAGGTGTAGTATCACTTAGCACAATAGTAGTAATAGGAGTAGTAGTAGTAGCAGTAGTCGTAGTAGTAGTAGTTGTGGTAGTAGCAGTAGTTGTAAAAGAATTAGTAGCAATAGCAATATTAGTTATAGTAGTAGTAGTTGTACTACTCGTAGTAGGAATAGTATTAGAAGTAGTAGTAGCAGCAGCAGCAGTAGTAGTATTTATAGTAGTCTTAATAGTAGGAGTTGTGGTAGGCATAATAGTTGTTGTCGTTGTTGTAGTAGAAATTTTTGTAGGCGTAGCAGTAGTTGTAGCAGCTATAGTAGTAGTAGGACTAGCAGTTGTAGTAACAGTAATAGTTGTAGTAGTAGTTGCAATAGTAGCAGTAGTCGTACTGGTAGTAGCGGTAGCAGCAGCGGCGGCAGTAGTAGTTGGGGGAATTGTAATAGTCATAGTAGGAGTAGTCGAAGGTGAAGTAATATGACGAGTAGTAGAATTTGTGGTAGTAGTCGTAGAAGTTGTTGTTGTAGTAGTTTTAGTAGTAGTAGTAATAGTATTAACAAGAGTAGCAGCAGCAGTAGTAGTAAAAGTTGTTGTAGTACTGATGGTGCCAGTAATAATACTAGTAGTAGTCGTAAAAGTATTAGTAGCAGTAGTAGTAGCAGTAGTAGTTATTGTAGAAATACTAGTAGCAGCAGCAAGAGTAGTAGTAGTATTTGTTGTAGTAGCAATATAAGAAATAGTAGTAGTAGTAGTAGTAATAGTAGCAATAGTAGTAGTAGTAGCAGTAGTAATAGTACTTTCCATAGCAGCAGTAGCCATTGAAGCTGTTGTCCTAGTTGTAGCAGCAGTAGCAGTTGTAGTAGAAGTTATAGTAGTAGAAGCAATAGTTGCAGTAGCAGTAGTAGTATCAGTAGTGGCCGTAGTAGTAGTAGTAATACGAGTAGCAATAGTTGCAGTAGAAGTTGTAGCATTGGTTGGAGTGGTAGTTGTGCCAACAGAAGTACCTGCTGTTTTACTAGCAGTTGTAATAGCAGTAGTATAAGGAGGACGAGGAGTAGTAGTAGTAGTAGTAATAGTAATAATAATAATATAGGTAGTAGCAGCAGTAGTAGTAGTAGTAGTAGAAGTAGTAGTAGCAGCAGCAACAACAGAAGCAGTAGCAGCAGCAGTAGTAATATTAGTAGTAGTAGTAGTAGTAGTGTAGTAGTAGTAGTAGGAATAGAAGTAGTAAAAGCAATAGTAGTAGTAGTTGTAGCAGTAGAGGATGTACTGTGGCACTAGTAGTAGTTTTGGTGGTAGAAGTAGTAGTAGTAATAGTAGTAACGTTAGTTGTAGTATTAGTAGTAGCAGAAGTAGTAGTTGCAATAGTAGGAGTAGTAGTACTAATTGTAGTAGTAGTAGAAGCAGTAGTAGGAGTAGGTGTAGCAGGATTAGTAGTACTACGAGCAGTAGTAGCGTTAGTAGTAGTACCAGAAGTAGAAGCAGCTATAGTATTAGTAGGAGTAGTAGTAGCATCAGTAGTTGTTGTACGAGTAGTAGCAGTAGTAGCAGTAGCCGTAGTAGTAGTAGTACTAGTAGCGGTAGTAGCAGCAGTAGTTGTTGTTGTAGTAGTAGTAGTAGTAATCGCAGAAGTAGTAGTAGCAGCAGTTGCAGGCCTAGTATTGGGAGCAATGGTAATAGTAGTAGTAATAGTAACAATAGTAGTAGCAGTCCAAGTAGTAGAGTAGTAGTAGCAGTTGTATTAGTCGTAGTAGCCGTAATAGTAGCAGTAGTAGGAATAGCAGTGGCAGAAGCAGCAGTGGCAGTAGTAGCAGCAGTTGTTACAGTAGTATTAGTAGTAGTAGTAGTAGTATTAGTGTAGTTGTAGTAGTAGTAGTCGTATTAATGTAGTAGTAGAAGTAGTAGTTGTAGTAATAGAAGTAGTAGTTGGAGAGGTAGTAGTAGAAGCAGCAGTAGTAGTATTGATAGTAGTAGTATTAGTAGTAGTAGATGCAGTAGTAGCAGTAGTAACAGGAGAAGTAATATTAGCTGTAGCAGTTGTAGCAGAAGTAGTTGTTATTATAGTAGTTGCAGTAGTAGCAGTAGTAGAAGCATCAACAATAGTCGTAGGAGTAGTAGTAGCTGTAGCAGTTGTTGTTCTAGGAGTAGTAGTAGTTGTTCTAGCAACAAATGCAGTAGTAGTAGTAGTAGTAGTAGTAATAGTAATAGTAGTAGCAGTAGTCGCCATAGCAACCGTACTAGTAGTAGAAGTAGTAGCAGTAGTAACATAAGTAGTTGTTGTAATCGCTACAGAAGCAGTCGAAATTGTAGTAGTTATAGTAGGAATAGCAGCAACAGTAGTAGTAATTGTTGTAGTAGTAGGAGTACTAGCAACAGTAGTGGGGGTACTAGTAGTAGGAGTAGCAGTACTAGTAGTAGGAGTAGTAGTAGTTGTTGTAGTTGCGGTACTACAGAATCTTTAGTAATAGAATTAGTGTTAGTAGCAACAATAGCAATAGTAGTATTAGCAGTAGGAGCAGTAGTAGCAGGTATAGGGGAAGAAGTAGTATAAGTAGTAGCAGTAGTAGAAGTTGTTATAGTATTTGTAGTAGCAGCAGTAGCAAAAGTTGCAGTAGTTGTAGTAGTGGTAGTAGTAGTTGAAATAGTAGTAGTACTAGTAGTTGTAGTGCTAGTAGTTGTAGTACTAGTCGTAGTAGTGTTAGCAATAGTAGCAGCAGTAGCAATAGTCGTAGTAGCCGTAGTAGTTATAGAAGTAATAGCAGTACAAGTAGCAATAGTAGTAACAACAATAGTAGTAGCCACAATGCTAGTAGTAGTAGTAGTGGTGGTAGTAGCACTAGTGGTTGTAGTAGCAGTAGTTGGAGCCGTAGGTGCGATTGTAGCACTTGTAGTAGTTAGATCTATAGTAGTAGTAGTAGTAGTAGAAGTAGTAATAGTAGGAGCAGTTGTAGTTGTCGTAGGAGAAGCTATAGTAGCAGTAGTAGTAGGAGTATCAGTAGTAGCAGTAGTGGTTATAGCAGTAGTAGTAGTAGGAATAGTCATAGTAGTTGCAAGAGAAGCAGTAGTAGTAGTAGGAATAGTCATAGTAGTTGCAAGAGAAGCAGTAGTAGTAGTTATAGTAGTAGCAATATGTGCAGTAGTTGCTGTGGTAGTGGTAGTTGGAGTAGTCTTTGTAGTAGTGGTAGTAGTAGTTGTCGAAGCAGTAGCAGTAGAAACTATAGCAGTAGTTGTGGGGGAAGTAGGAGTTGTAGTTGGAGGAGTAGCATTGGTAGTAAGAGTAGCAATCGCAGTTGCAGTAGTAGAAGTCATAGTAGTATCAGTAGTAGTAGTATTATTTATAAAAATAATAGTAGTAGTAGTAGTAGAAGCTCGAGTAGTAGTAGTAATAGTAGCAGTAGGAGTAGTAGAAATAGTGGCAGTAGTAATAGTAGTCGAAGTAGTAGTGGTAGTGCTAGTTGTAGTAGTAGTAGTAGCAGCAATAGTAGTAGTTGGGGTAGTAGTAGTAGCAGTAGGGTTATTAGTAGTTGTCGTTGTAGCAGTTGTAGTGGTAATAGAAGGAGAAATACCAGTAATAGTAGCAGCAGTAGCAGAAGTACCAGTAGCAAAAGTAGTCATAGTAGTAGTAGTAAAAGTTGTAGTAGTTTAAATAATAGTAGTAGTAGGAGCATCAGAAGTAGCAGCAGCAGCAGAAGTAGTAGCAGTAGCAGTATCAGTAATAGTAGTAGTAGTCGTCGTAGCAATAGCAGTAGTAGCAGTAGAAGTAGGTGCACTAGTACTAGTAATATTAGTAGCAGTAGTAGGAACCATTGTAGCAATTGTAGTAGTAGTTCTAATAATAGCAATAGTAGCAATAGTAGCAGCAGTAGCAGTAGTAGTAGTATTATTTTTAATGGTTGTGGTAGTTGTAGTAGCAATTGTAGTTGTAATAGTAGTATTATTAGTAGCAGTAGTACTAGTAGCTATGGTAGTAGTAGTAGCAGTAGTAGTAGTAGGAGAAGTAGTAGCCGTAGTAGCAGTATTAGTAGCATTAGTTATAGTAGAAGTGGAAGTAGGAGTAGTAGTAGTAGTATAAGTAGTTGCAATTGTAGTAGCAGCAGTAGTAGTAGTATGAGAAGTAGTAGTACTTGCAGTAGTAGTAGTAGCAATTGTAGCCATGACAGTAGTGGAAGTAGTAGTAGTAGTAGTCGGATTAGGAGTAGTAGTAGGAGTAACAACAACTATATTAGGCGTAGTAGTAGTGGTTATTGTTGTATTAGTTGCATAATTAGTAGGAGTAGGAGTACCTATAGCACTTGTAGTAGTTGGAGTTGTAGTAGTAGTAGTAATCGTAGGAGTAGTAGTAGTTGCAGTAGGAGTGGCAGTGGTAGCAGAAGTAGTAGGAGTATTAGTAGTAGTAGTAGTGGTTGAAGTATTAGTAATTGTAGTAGTTGGATTAGTAGTTGTAGTAATAGGAGCAGCAGTAGTTATAGTAGTAGTAGCAGTAGCAGTACCAATAGTAGTTGCAGTGGTAACAATAGTTGGAGCAATATTAGTAGTAGTAGTACCAATAGCAGCAGTAGCATAAGTAGTAGGACCGATAGCAGTAGTAGCAGGAGCAGTAGCAGTAGTAGTAGGAGTAGCAGTTGAAGTTGCAGCGGTAGAAGTAGTAGTAGTAGCAGTAGTAGTAGGAGTATTATTAGTAAAAATAATTATAGTAGTACTAGTGAAGGGGTAATAGTAGTCATATTAGAAGTAGAAGCAACAGCAGTAGTTGTAGTAAGAGTTGTAGGAGCAGTTGTAGTAGTAATTATAGTCGGAGCAGTAGTAGTTGCATTAGGAGCAACAGTAGTAGTATCATCAGTCTTACAAGTAACAGTAGTTGCAGTAGTAGTAGTAGATGCAGTAGCAGTAGTAGTAGTAGTAGTAGTAGCAGTAGTAGTAGCAGTTGTAGTAGTAGCGATAGTCATAGTAGTAGTAGTGCCAATAATAGTAGCATGAGTGGCAGGAGCAGCAGTAGTGGAAGAAGTAGTAGTAGTAGCAGTAGTAGAAGTTGTCCCAGTAGAAGTAGTAGTTGCGATAAATTTCGTAGTAGCAGTAGTGGCAGTAGTAGTAGAAGCAGTAGCAGCAGTATCAGCGATAGTAGTCGTAGAAGTAGTTTTAGTAGTTGGGGTAGTAGTAGTTATTGTTGTAGCAGAATTAGTAGTAGTAGCTATTGTAGTGCTACCAGTAGTAGTAGTAAGAGAAGTAGCGGTTGTCATAGTAGTAGTAGTAGCAGCAGCAAGAGTAATAGCAGTAGTTGTTGGCGTAATAGCTGCAACAACAGTAGTAGCCATAGTAGTAGTGATAGGAGAAGTAGTAGTAGCATTAGTAGTAGTAGCAGTAGCAGTAGCTCTAGTAGTAGTTAAAGCAGTAATGGTAGTAGTAGTGGTAGTAGCAGTAGCAGAAGCAGAAGGAGTAGTACCGGTAATAGCAGTAGTAGCATCAACTCTAGTAGCAGTAGCAGTAGTAGTAGCAATAGTAGTAGTAATAATCATGGTAGTAGTAGTAGTAGTGGTGCCAGTAGTAGCTATAGTAGGCATAATAGTGTTAGGAGTAGTAGGAGTGGTAGTAGAACTAGTAGTAGTAGTAGTTCTAGTAGTAGCAATAGTAGTAGCTGCAGAGGTAGTAGTAGTAGAAGTTGCAATAGTAGTACTACCAGAAGTAATAGAAGTTGTAGTAGCAGTAGCTGCAATAGTAGCAGTAATAGGAGTAGCAACATTAGTAGCAATTATTGTAGGAGTAGTGGCTGTAGCAGTAGTGTAGAAGTAGTAGCAGTAGCCGTAATAGTACTAGTAGTTATAGTAGTAGTACTAGCAGTAACAGCAGTAGCAAAAGTAGTAGTAGTAGCAGTAGATGCATTAGTAGCAGTAGCAGTAGTAATAGCAATAGTTGCAGCAGCAACAGTAGCAAGAGTTGCAATAGTAGCAGTAGCAGTAGTAGTACTAGTAATAGTGGAAGTAGTAGCAGTAGTAGCAGAGGTAGTAGTAGTAGCAGACATGGTAGTTGTAGTAATAGTAGTAGAAGTAGGAGTGTTAGTAGTAGTAGCAGCATTAGTAGTAGGGTAGTTGCAGTAGTAGTAGTCGTAGCAGTAGCAGTAGTGGAATCAATAGCAATGTAGTAGGGGTAGTCTTAGTAGTAGCAATAGTAGTCGTAGTAGTAGTAGAAGCTGTTGCAGCCACAACAGTAATAGTAGTAGTAGTAGTAGTCATACTAATAGTAATAGTAGGAGCGGTAGTAGCTATAACAGTAGTAGTAGTAGTAGCAGTAGTAATAAAGTAGTTGTCGCTATATTAGTAGTAGCAATTGTGGTAGTAGAAGTAGTAGTAATACTTGTAGTAGTGGTTGTGGTAGTAGTTGCAACAGTAGCAGTGGTAGTAGTAGCAGTAGTAGCAATAGTAGTAGTAGTAGTAGTAGTAGTAGTAGAAGTAGTAGAAGTAGTAGTAACATTAGCATTTGTTGTAGCAGTTGTAGTAATAGTAGTTGTTATTGTTACAAGAGAAGTAGTGGTTGTAGTTGTAGTTATCATTGTTGTAGGAGAGGTAGGAGCAATAGTTGTAGTAGTAGTACTAGTATTTGTTGTTGTAGAAGTAGTACTTGTTGCATTAGTAGTGGTAATTGTAGTAGTAGTAGTAGTCTAGTAGCAGCAGCCGCAGTAGTCACAGTAGAAGCAATAGTAGTAGTAGTGGTAGAAATTATAGTAGTAATAGCCATAGTAGCAGCAGTAGTAGTAGAAGAAGGTGTAGTAGTAGCAGTAGTTGTAGTAGTAGTAGTAGCAGTAGTATTAGTAGTGGTATGGGTGGTAAAAGTAGTTGGAGTAGTAGTATTAGCAACCGTAGTAGTGATAGTAGCAGTAGTGGTAGTAGTAGTAGCTGGAGTAGTAATAGTAGTTGTTGTAGTTGTAGTAGCAAAAGTGGCAGTGGTAGTTTCAGCAGCAGTAGTAGTAGTAAAAGTAGTACTTGTCAGAATAATAGTAGTAGTAGTAGTAGTAGTAGTAGTAGTAGTAGTAATATTAGTAGTAGTTGTAGCAGTAGTAGCTATAGTAGTAGTAGTTGTTGTAGTAGTAGTAGTAATATTTGGAGTAGTAGTAGTAGTAGCTGAAGAAGTAGTAGTTGTCGTAGTAGTAGTAGTGGTAGTAGTAGTAGCAGTAGTAGTAGTAGTAGTAGTAGTAGTAATATTTGGAGTAGTAGTAGTAGTAGCTGAAGAAGTAGTAGTTGTCGTAGTAGTAGTAGTAGTAGTAGTAGTAGCAGTAGTAGTAGTACTACTACTAGTAGTACTAGTAGTGGTAGCAGCAGTAGTTGTAGTAGTAGCAATAGAAGTTGTAGAAGTAGTAGTAGTAGGAGGAGGAGTAGGAGTAGCAGTAGCAGTAATAGCAACCATATGTGTCATAGTACTTGTAGTAGTTGTAGTAGTCGCATTACTTGTAGCTGTAGGAGCAGTTGTAGCACTTGTAGTAGTTGGAGTTGTAGTATTAGTTGTAGTAATAGTTGAAGCAGTTGTAGTTGTAGTAGAAGGGGTAGTACTAGCAGTAGTAGTAGGAGTATCAGTAGTAATAGTAGTGCTAGGAGTATCAGTAGTAGTAGTAGTGGTTGTTGTAGTTGTTGTAGTAGTAGTAGTAGTAGTAGTAGTAGTAGTAGTCGCAATCGGAGTAGAGGTAGTAGTTGCAATAGTGGCAGTACTTGGGAGCTGTATTACTCGAAGCAGTAGCAGTAGCAGTTGGAGTAGTAGGAGTGGTGGTAGTAGTAGTAGTAGTACTAGTGATAGTAGCAGTTGTTGTACTTATAGTAGTAGTAGCAGCATTCGAAGTAGTGGTAGCAGTATTTGCAATAGTAGTAATAGTAGTAGTAGTAGAAGTCATAGCAGTAACACTAATAGTGGCTGTTGCAGTAGTAGCAGCAGTAGCATTACTTGGAGTGGAAGTAGTTATAGTCGGAGTAGTAGTAGCAACGGTAATAGTAGTAGGAGAAGTAGTAGTAATGGCACTAATAGTCGTAGCCATAGTAGTAGCAGTAGTAGTGGTAGCAGCAGTAGCAGCAATAGTCGCAGTAGTAGCATTTGCAGTAGTTGTAGTATTAGTAGTAGGAGTAGTTGTTGTTGTTGTTGTTGTAGGAGAAGTTATAGTTGTAGTTGTTATTGTTATTGTAGGATAGGTAGTAGTAGTAGCATTAGTATTTGTTGCTGTATTAGTAGCACTAATAGTAGCAATATTGGTAATAGTTGTAGTAGCAGTAGTCATAGTAGTAGCAGTAGTAGTAATAGGTATAGCAACAATAGTAATTGTCATAGTTTAGCAGTAGTAGTATTTGTTGCAGCAACAGTAGCGGTTATTGCCGTAGTAGAAGATGTAGTAGTAGTTGTAGTAGTAATTGTAGTTGCCATAGTAGCAGTTGTAGTAGTCAAAGTAGTGGTAGCAGTAGCAATAGTAGCTATCCGAGTAGCAGCAGTAGAAGTACTATTAGTAGTAGTAGTGGTAGTGGCAACAGTAGCATTAGTTGTAGCAATAGTAGTAGTAGCTATAGTAGTCACAGTAGTAAAAGTAGTAGAGGAAGTAATAGTAGTGGCAGTAGTAGTTATAGCCAAAGTAGTAGTAGTAGTAGTAGTATTAGCAGTTGTACTTGTAGTAGCAGTAGTAGCCATTTCACTTGTCAAAGTAGTGGTAGCAGTATTTGCAATATTAGTAATAGCAGTAGAAGTAATAGTAGTAGTAGTAGTACTAGAACTAGTAGTAGTCATAACAGTAATACTAGTCGTTGCAGTGGTAGTAGCAAGAGCTGTTGTATTTGTAGGAGTAGTAGTGGTAGTGGCTATAGTAATAGTAGTAGGAGAAGTTGTGGTTATCGCAGTAGTAGTAGTATTAGTAGTAGCAACTACAGTAGTAGTGGTAGTGGTAGTAGTAGTAGGAGTAGTAGCAGTTGTAGCAGCAACTGCAGTAGTTGGAACAACAGCTATAGTAGCGATAGTGTAGTACTAGTAAGAGTAGTAGTAGTAGTAGTAGTAGAGGTAGCAGTGATCGTTATAGATGTAGTAATAGTGGTAGCAGTTGTAGTCGTAGCCGTGGTAGTAGTAGCAATAGCAGTAGTTGTAGTAGCAACTGTAGTCGTAGTAGTAGTAGCAGTAGTAGTAGTAGTAGCAGCAGAAGCAGTAGTAGTAGTAGTGGTAGTGGTAGTAGTAGTTGTTATAGTAGAACCACAAGTAATAGTAGAAGCAGTAGTAGTAGTAGTTGCAGTAGTAGCAGTTGTAGTAGTAGTAATTGTGGGAGTGGTGGTAGTTTTAGTAGGACTGGCAGTAGTAGTAGTAGTAGCAAGAGTATTAGTAGTAGCAGTAGTGGCTGGAGTATCAATAGTAGTAGTAGTGGTTGTTGTAGCAGTAGTAGTAGGTGTAGTAGTAATAGTAACAAGAACAGTAGTAGTTGTAGTAGTAGTAGCAGTAGAAGTAGGAGTAGTAGTTCCAGTTGTAGCAGTAGTTGGAGAACTATTATTAGTAGTAGTAGTAGGAGTAGTAGCAGCAGTAATAGGAGTAGCAGTAGAAGTAGTAGTTGTAGTAGTAGTAGTAGGAGTATTATTAGTAAAAATAATTGCAATAGTAGGATTGAAGGAGCAATAGTAGTCGTATTAGTAGTAGTAGAAGCGATTGTAGTTGTAGTAGAAGTTGTAGGAGCAGTAGTAGTGGTATTAGAAGTAGCAGTAGTAGTATTAGCTATCGGAGCAGTACAGTACTAGTAGTAGACATAGTAGCCGTTGGAGTAGGGGTTGTTGTAGCAGTAGCAGTAGCAGTAGTAGCAGCAGTAGTCATAGTAGTAGGAGAGGTACTAGTAATAGTAGCAATAGCAGCAAGAGCAGAAGCATTGGGAGTAGTAATTGTAGTAGTAGTGGTAGAAGTTGTAGCAGTAGTAGTAGCAGTTGCGATAATAGCAGTAGTAGTAGTAGCGGTAGAAGCAGTAGTAAGAGTAGTAGTAGTTCTAGTAGTTCGGGTAGTAGTAGTTACTATTGTAGTATAAGTAGTAGTAGTAGTAGCTATTGTAGTACTAGTAGTAGTAGTAGGAGGATGAGGAGAAGTAGCAGTAGTCGTAGCAGTAGTAGTAGCAGCAGAAGTAGCAGTAGTAGCAATAGTAGTAGGCGTAATAGCAGCAACAACAGTAGTAGCAGTAGTAGTAGTAGTAGTAGTATCATTAGTACTAGTAGCTGTAGTAGTAGTTAAAACAATAGAGGCATTAGTAGCTGTAGTAATAGTAGCATCAGCTGTAGGAGTAGTACGAGTAGTAGCATTAGTATCTTCAGCTGTAGCAGTAGCAAAAGTAATAGTAATAAAAGTGGTACTAGAAGTAGCAGCAGCAGTAGTAACGGTGCAAGTAGTGGCAGTAATAGGCGCAGTAGTAGTAGGAGTAGTAGTAGTGGTAGTAGAACTAGTAGTAGTAGTAGGTTTAGTAGTAGCAGTAGTTGTAGCCACATAAGTAATAGTAGTAGAAGTTGCAACAGTAGTACTACCAGAAGTAATAGAAGTAGTAGTAGTAGTAGAAGGTGTAGTAGGAGTAGTAGTAGTAGTAGCAATAACGGTAGTAGTAGCAATAATATGAGTAGCATTAGTAGTAGTTGTTGTAGTAGGAGTGGTAGCAGTAGTAGTAGCCGTAACAGTAGTAGTAGTAGTAGCAGTAGCAGTAGCAGCAGTAGTTATAGTAGTAATACTAGTAGTAACAGTAGTAGCAACAAAAGTAGTAGTAGTATTAGTTTTAGTAGTAGCAGTAGCAGTACATGCATTAGTGGCAGTAGTAGTAGAAGTAGTATTAGCAGTAGTAGTACTAGTAATAGTGAAGTAGTAGTAGCAAACATAGTAGCTGTAGTAATAGTAGTAGAAGTAGGAGTAGTAGAAGCAGCTGTAGTTGTTGTATTAGTAGTAGAAGCAGCATTAGTAGTAGTTGTTGTTGCAATAGTAGTAGTAGTAGCAGTAGCAGTAGCAGTATTGGAAGCCGTAGCAAAGTAGTAGGGGTAGTCTTAGTATTAGTAGAACTAGCAGTTGTAGTAGTAGTAGAAGCAGTTGCAACCAGTACAGTTGTAGAAGTAGCAGCAATAGCAGTAGTAGTTGTAGTAGTAGTTGGAATAATAGTTGTTGTTGTAGAAGTGGTGGTAGTAGTAGTAGTCATCGTAGTAATAGTAGTAAGGAGTAGCTATAGCAATAGTAGTAGAAGTAGTATTAGTAACAGTAGCAATAAAAGTAGTTGTCGCTATATTAGTAGTAGCAATTGTGGTAGTAGTAGGAGCAATAGTAGTAGTGGTACTAGTACTAGAAGTAGTAGTAGTAGTTGTTGTAGTAGAAGTAGGAGTAGCAGTAGCAATAGAAGTTGTAGAAGTAGGAGTAGTATCAGTAGTTGTAGTATTCGCATTAGTAGTAGCAGTAGGAGCAGTTGTAGCACTTGTGGTAGTTGGAGTTGTGGTAGTAGTAGTAGTAGTAATAGAAGGAGCAGTAGTAGTTGCAGTAGAAATGGCAGTACTAGTAGTAGTAGTAGGAGTATACGTAGTAGGAGTAGTGGTAGTACTGGTTGTAGTAGTAGTAGTAGTAGCTAAAGCAGTAGTAGTTGTTGTTGTTGTAGAAGGAGGAGTAGGAGTAGTAGTTGCAGTAGTGGCAATAGTTAGAGCTGTATTAACCATAGTAGTAACTGTAGCAGTTGTAGCAGTAGTAGTAGTAGTAGTACTAGTAGTAGTAGTTGTTGTTGTTGTTGTAGTTGTAGTAGTAGTAGTAGTAGTAGTAGTAGTAGTAGTAGTACTAGTAGTAGTTGTTGTTGTAGTAGCTGTAGTAGTAGTAGTAGCATTTGAACTAGTGGTAGCAGTATTTTCATTAGTAGTAATAGTTGTAGTAGTAATAGAAGTAGTAGTAGAAGTCATTGCAGTAACACTAGAAGTAGCAGTTGTAGTAGTAGGAGCAGTAGTATTACTTGGTGTAGCAGTAGTTGTAGTCGGAGTAGTAGTAGCAGTAGTAATAGTCGTGGGAGAAGTTGTAATAATGGCAGTAGTAGTCATAAGCATAGTAGTATTAGTACTAGTAGTGGCAGTAGGAGCAGCAACACTAGTAGCAATAGAGGCATTTGCAGTGGTTGTAGCATTAGTAGTAGTGCTAGTAGTAGTAGTAGTTGTAGGAGAAGTTGTAGTTGCAGTAGTTTGTATTGTTGTAGGAGAGGTAGTAGTTGTAGTAGTAGTAGTAGCATTAGTATTTGTTGTTGTATTAGTAGCACTAAGAGTAGCAGTAGTTGTAATAATAGCAGTAGTAGTAGTAGTCATAGTAGTACTAGTAGCAGTTATAGTAGTGGCAACAACAGAAATTGTCATAGTTGTAGCAGTACAAGTATTTGTTGTAGCAGCAGTAGTTGTTATTGTAGTAGTAGTTGATGTAGTAGTTGTTGTTGTGGCAATTGTAGTAGCTGTAGTAGCAGTTGTGGCAGTCGAAGTAGTGGTAGCAGTAGTAGCAGTAGCTGCCGCAGTATCTATAGTAGTAGTGCTATTAGTAGCAGTAGTGGCAGTAGCAACAGTAGTAATAGTTGGTGTAGCAGTAATAGTAGTTGCTATAGTAGTCGCAGTAGTAGTTGAAGTAATAGTAGCGGCAGTAGTAGTTGTAGCCGTAGTTGTAGTAGTAGAAGTAACAGCAGTAATAGTAGTAATAGTGGTACTAGAACTCGTAGTAGAAGTAATAGTAGTAATAGTTGTAATAGTAGCACTAGAACTAGTAGTAGAAGTAATAGTAATAATAGTTAGAACTAGTAGTAGTCATAATAGTACTAGTAATTGTTGCAGTGGTAGTAGCAGGAGCTATCTTATTTGTTGTAGCAGCAGTAGTAGTAGTAGTAATAGTAATAGGAGAAGTTGTAGTTGTTGTAGTAGTAGTAGTATTTGTAGTAGCAGCTGCAGTAGTAGTGGTAGTGGTAGTAGTAGTAGCAGTAGCAGTAGTAGCAGCAACTGTAGTAGTTATTTTAGTAGTTGTGGTAGTAGCTGTAATAGCGATAATGTAGTAGTAGTAAGAGTAGAAGTTGCAGTATAGCAGAGGTAGTAGTTATCATTGTAGCAGAAGTAGAAGTAGCCGTGATAGTAGTAGCAATAGCAGTAGAAGTGGTAGTAGTAGTAGCAGTAACAACAGTAGTAACAGCAGTAGTAGTAGTGGTAGTGGTAGTTGTAGTTGTTATTGTAGCACTATTAGTAGTAGCAGTAGCAGTAGTCATAGTAGTAGCAGCAGCAGCAGCAATGGTAGTAGTAGGAGTAGCAGCAATAGCAGTAGTAGCTGTAGTACTAGTAATTGTAGGAGTAGTAGTAGTTGTCGTAGGAGTGGCAGTCATAGCATTAGTAGTAGCACTATTAGTAGTAGTAGTAGTGGTTGGCGTATCAGTAGTAGTAGATGTGGTTGTAGTAGTAGTAGTTGTAGGAGTAGTATTAGTAGTAACAAGAGCAGTAGAACTAGTAGTCTTAGTAGTAGTAGAACTAGTAGTTGTAGTAGTAGTAGAAGCAATTGCAGCCATAGCAGTAGTAGCAGTAGTTGTTGTTGTAGTAGTGGTAGCAGTAGTAGTAGCCGTAGTAATAGTTATAGTAGAAGCAGAAGTAGCAGCAACAACAGTAGTAGTAGTAGAAGAAGTTGTAGTAGCAGAAGCAGTAGAAGGAGTAGTCGCTATATTAGTAGTAGCAATTGTGGTAGTAGCAATAGTAGTAGTAATAGTAGTAGAAGTAGTAGTAGCAATAGCAATAACAATAGCATTAGCTGTAGCAGCAGCAGCAGTAGTAGTAGTTGTTGTTATAGGAGAAATAGTAGTAGTCGTATTTATCATTGTTGTAGGAGAGGTAGTAGCCATAGTTGTAGTAGTAAGACAAGTATTTGTTGTTGTAGAGGTAGTACTAGTTGCATATCTAGTGGTAATAGTAATAGTAGTAGTAGTCTAGTAGAAGCAGCAATAGTAGTCACAGTAGTAGCAATAAAAAAAGTAGTGGTAGCAGTTGTAGTAGTAATAACTGTAGTAACAGTAGTAGAAGTAGCAGTAACAGCAATAGTAGTAGTAGAAGGTGTAGTACTAGCAATCGTAGTAGCAGTAGCAGTAGTTGTAGTAGTAGTAGTAGTAGCTGTAGTAGCAAAAGTGGTAGTGGTAGTCTTAGCAATAGTAGTAGTAGTAGTAGATGTAGTACTTATCATAGTAGTAGTTGTTGTTGTAGTAGTAGTAGTAATAGTAGTAGTAGTAGCTGTAGTAGTAATAGTAGTAGTAGTATTTGGAGTTGTTGTCATAGTCAGAGTAGAAGAAGTAGTAGTTGTTGTAGTAGTAGTAGTAGCAGTAGTACCAGTAGAAGTAGTAGTAGTAGTAGTAGTAGTAGTAGTAGTAGTAGTAGTAGTAGTAGTAGCAGCAGCAGCAATTGTAGTAGTAGCAGTAGCAATAGAAGTTGTAGAAGTAGTAGTAGTAGGAGGAGGAGAAGGAGTAGCAGTAGTAGCAACAACAACCGTATTAGTCATAGTATTAGTAGTAGTTGTCGTAGTTGTCGCATTAGTAGTAGCAATAGGAGTAGTTGTAGCACTTGTAGTAGCAGGAGTTGTAGTAATAGTAGTAGTTATAGTAGGAGAAGTAGTAGCTGCAGTAGGAGTGGCAGTACTAGTAGTTGGAGTAGGAGTATCGAAAGTAGCAGTAGTGTTAGGAGTATCAGTAGTAGTAGTAGTGGTTGTTGTAGTAGTAGTAGGAGTAGTAGTAGTAGCAGCAGGAGCAATAGTAGTGTAGTAGTAGCAGTAGGAGTAGAAGTAGTAGTTGTAGTAGTGGCAGTAGTTGAAGCTGTATTAGTCATTGTAGTCATAGTAGTTGTTGGTGTAGTTGCGGCAATAACTGTAATAATGATTGTGTAGTAGTACTAAGAGTAGTAGTAGCAGTAGTAGTAGAGGTAGCGGTGATCATTGTAGCAGTAGTAGTAGTGGTATTAGTAGTAGTAGTAGCCGCGATAGTAGTAGCAATAGCGGCAATAGTAATAGCAGCAGTAGTAGTAGGCATAGTAGCAGTAGCAGAAGTAGTAGGCATAGTAGCAGTAGTAGTAGTTATAGAAGTTATTGTTATAGTAGCACAACTAGTCGTAGTAGTAGCAGTAGTAGTAGTTGCGACAGCAGTAGTAGCTGTAGTAGTGCTTGTAACAACAGCAGCAGCAGTAGCAACACCAGTAGTAGTAATAGTAGTAGTAGTAGTAGTAGTAGTAGTAGTAGTAGTAGTAGTAGTAGTAGTAGTAGTAGTAGTAGTAGCAGCAGTAGTAGTAATAGGAGTAAGCGTAGGAGTAGTAGTAGCTGTAGGAGGAGTAGTAGTGGAAATAGTTGTTGTTGTTGTAGTTGTGGTAATAGGAGTAGGTATAGGAGTAGGAGTAGCAGTAGGAGTAGTAGTAGTTGCAGTAGTAGTAGTAGTAGCAGTAGTAATAGTAGCAACAACAGGAGTAGTAGTACTAGTTGTTGTTGTAGTAGTTGTTGTTATAGTAGTATTAATAGTATTGGTAGGAGTTGTAGTAGTAGTAGTCATTGTAGTAGTAGTAGTATGAGTAGTAACAATTGTAGTAGTAATAGTAGCAATTGTAGAAATAGTAGTAGTAGTGGTAGTAGCAGTAGTAGGAATAGCAGTAGGAGTAGCTGTAGTAGTAGCATTAGTAGTAGTAGTAGGAGTATTAGTAGTAGTAGGAGTAATAGTTGTGGTTGTAGTAGCAGTTGTTGTTTTTGTAGTAGTATCAGAAGTAGTGGTAATAGTTGTACTACTTGTAATATTAATAGTAGTAGTAGTATTAGATGTATTAGTAGCAGTAGTAGTTGCAATAAAAGTAGTCGCAGTAGTAGCAGTAATACTAGAACTAGTAGTAGTAGTATTAGCAGTAGGAGTAGCAGCAGTAGTAGTATGAGTAGTAATAGTAGTAGTAGTTGTACTTGTAGTCGTAGTAGTAGTAATAGCTGCAGTAGTATTAATTGTAGTAGTAGTAGTGATCATACTAGTAGTAGTACCACTAGTAGTTGTAGTAGAAGTAGTAGTAGTAGTAGAAGTCATAGCAATAGCAATAGAAGAAGAAGTAGTAGTAGTAGTAGTTCTAGTAGTAGTAGTAGTAGTAGTAGTAGTAGTAGTAGTAGTAGTAGTAGTAGCAGTTATAGTTGAACTAGTAGTAGTAGTTGTTGTTGTAGTAGAAGGAGTAGGAGTTGGTGTAGGAGTAGTAGTAGTACAAGTAGTCATAATAGTAGTAGTGTGGTAACAACAGAAGTAGTAGTAGTAGTAGAGGAAGTAGGAGAAGCACAACTTGCAGTAGTAGTAGTAGTTGTTGTTGTAGTAGTACTAATAATGGTAATAGTGGTAGTAATAGTTGTAGTAGTAGCAGTAGAAGTAGTCGGAGCAGGAGTTGGAGATAGAGTATTAGCAATAACAACAGCAACAACAACAGTAGTGGTAGTAGCAGCAGTCGTACTAGTAATAGCAGTAGCATGACTAGTAGTAGTAGGCGTAGTTGCAGTAGTAGGAGTAGCAGTAGAGGTCGTAGCTGAAGTAAGAGTAGTAGTAGTAGTGGTTGTTGCAGTACTAGCCGAAATAGTAGTTGTGGCTGTATGAGGAGTAGTTGTAGTAGTAGTAGTTGTTATTATAACAACTGCAGTAGTAGTTGTAATAGTGGTGGTTGTAAGAGTAGTGGCAGTAGTTGTAGTAGTAGTAGAAGTAGTAGCTATATTAGTAGTGTTAGTAAGAGTAGTAGAAGTAGCAGTCAGATTAGTCATAGTAGTCATAGAAGTAGTAGTAGTGGAAGTAACAGTCGTAGTAGTAGTAGTAGTTGTTCACGTAGTAGTAGTGGGAATAATAGTAGTAGGAGTAGTAGCAACAATAGTAGTGGTAGTAGTGGGAGATGTTTTAGTAGCTATATTACTCGTAATAGTATTATTTGTAGTAATACCGATAGTTGTAGGAGTAGTAGTGGTATTAGCAGTTGTAGGTGTAGTAGTAGTGAAGTAATAGTAGCAGTAGTGGTAGTAGTAGAGGTAGTAGTAGAAGTAGTAGTTGCAGAAGTAGTAGTAGTAGTAGTAGCAGAAGTAGTAGTTGTAGTAGTAGTAGTTGTAGTCGTTGTGGTAGTATGAGGAGGATTAGTAGTAGTAGTTGTTGTTGCTGTAGCATCAGTAGTAGCAGTAGTAGTAGAGGTACTAGTAGTGCTAGTAATACTAGCAACAACAGTAATAGGAGTAGTAGTAGTAGTAGTAGTAGTAGAAGCTGTAATACCCGTTGTTATAATAGTAGTTGTAGCAGCAGCAGTAGTAGTAGTAGTAGTAGTAGCCATAGTAGTAGGAGTAGTAGTAGGAGTAGTGGGAGTAGTAGTACTAGAAGTAGTAGCAGTAGTAGTAGTATTATTAGTTGAAGTAGTAGTAGTAGCACTAGTCGTAGTAGTTATAGTAGCAGTAGGAGAAGTTTTAGTCATTATAGTAGTGGTGGTTGTAGTAGTAGTAGGAGGAGGAGGAGGAGTTTTAGTCGTAGTAGTAGTAGTAGTAGTAATAATAATAGTTGTAGTAGTAGGAGAAGTTTTAGTCATGTAGTAGTAGTCGTAATAGGAATAGTTGTAGTATTAGTAGTAGCGGTCGTACTAGTAGTAGTAGTAGTAATAGTAGTAGTAGTAGAAATCGGAGTAGTAGTAGTAGTAGTATAGTAGTGGCTGTAGTAGTAGTAATCGTACAAGTAGTAGTACTAGTAGTAGTTGTAGTAGTAGTAGTTATTGTTGTAATAGGAGGAGGAGGAGGAGGAGGAGGAGGAGGAGGAGGAGTAGTAGTAGTAGTAGTGGTAGTAGTGGTAGTAGTAGTAGTAGAAGTAGTTGTTGTAGTAGTTGTAGTAGCAATAGATGTAGGTCAGGTAAAAGTTGTAGTAGTCATAGTAGTTGTGGTGGTCGAAGGAGTTGTTATTGTAGTAGTAGTTAAAGTAGTAGCCGCAGTAGGAGCGGTAGTAGTAGTAGCAATAGGAATAGTAGTAGTTGTTGTTGTAGTAGCAGTAATAGTATTATTCGTAGTATTTGTAGTAGTTGTAGGAGTAGTAGAGGAATTAGTAGTGGTAGTTACAGTAGTAGTGCAGTAACAGTTGTTGTAGTAATAGTAGTAGAGGTAGTAGTAGAAGTAGTTGTTGCAGCAGAAGCTGCAACAACAGTAGTAGAGATAGTAGTCGAAGTAGTTGTTGCAGCAGAAGCTGCAACAACAGTAGTAGTAGTAATAGTAGTAGGAGGAGGAGGAGGAGGAGGAGGATGTGGACAAGTAGTAGTAGTAGTTGTTGTTGTTGTTGTAACCGTAGCAGCAGTATTAATTGTGGTGGTAGTAGTAGTAGTAGTAGTAGCAGTTGGAGCAATAGTAGAAGCACTTGGAGTAGTTGTAGAAGCAGTAGGGGTGGTGGTAGTAGTAGTAGTACCAGTAGTAGTAGTAGTAGTAGTTGCGGTAGTAGTAGTAGTAGTTGAAGAAGCAGTAGTAGGAATAGTAATAATAGTAGTAGTAGTAGTAGTAGAAGTAGTTTTAGTAGTTGTGCTAATAGTAGTTGTGTTACTTTTTGTATTACTAAGAGTTGGACGAGTTGTAGTAGTAGTAGTAGTTGTTGTTGTAGTAGTACAGTAACAGTAGCCGCAATAGTAGTAGGAGAGGTAGTAGTAGAAGTAGCAGTACCAGTACCAGTAGTAGTTGCAATGGCAGCCATAGGAGTAGTAGTAGTAGCAGTTGTAGTAGTTGTGGTAGTTGGAGGAGGACTAGTTGTAGTAGTTGTTGTTCTTGTTGTTGCAGTAGTAGCAGCAGTAGTTCGAGTAGTGGCAGTAGTTGTAGTAGTAGTTCTTGTTGTAGTAGTTGTAGTTGTAGTAGCAGTAGGAGTAGTAGTAGTTGTTGTAGCAGTAGTAGCAGTAGAAGTAGTAGCAGTAGTCGTTGTTGTATCAGTTGAGGTAGTAGTAGTAATAGCAAGAGTACTAGTAGTTGTAGTGGGAGAAGTTTTAGTAGTTGTAGTAGTAGTGGTAGTAGTAGTAGTAGCAGCAGCAATAGTAGTAGTAGCAGTAATAGGAGTAGTAGTAGTAAAAGTAGCAGTAGTTGTAGTAGTAGCAGTATTTGTGGTAGGACTAGCAGTAGTTCAAGCAGTAGTACGGGTAGAAGTAGTAGTAGTTGCAGAAGAGGTAGTAGTAGAAGCAGCAATGGTTGTAATTGTAAGTGGTGGATAGTAGTAATAGCAGTAGTAGTAGTAGTCACAGTAGCTGGTGTAAGTGTTCTTGTAGTGGTGGAAGTAGAAGCGGTCGTAGCAGTAGTAGTAGCAGTAGCAGTAGGAGGAGTAGTAGTAGTAGTAGTAGTAGTAGTAGTAGTAGCAGTAGTAGTAGTTGTAGTACTAGCAGTGGTTGTTGCGGTAGGAGTAGTAGCAGTAGCTGTAGGAGTAGTAGTAGTAGTAGTAGAAGTAGTAGTAGTGGCAGTAGTAGTTGTAGTGGTAGAAGTTATTCTTGTAGTTGTAGTAGTAGTAGTTGTAGGAGTAGTAGTAGTAGTAGTAGCAGTAGGAGTAGTAGTATTAGTGGTACTAGTTGCAGTAGTAGCATTATTTGTAGTAATAGTAGTAGTTGTAGGAGTAGTAGTAGTATTAGTAGTCGTATTAGAAGTACTAGTAGAAGTAGTAGTTGCAGTAATGGTAGTAGCAATAGTAGAAGTAGTAGTATTAGTAGTAGTAGTTGAAGTTGTGGTAGTCCTATTAGTAGGAATAGTCATAGTAGTTGTAGCAATTGTTGTAGTAGCAGAAGTAGTAGTTGTAGGAGTAGTAGTATTAGTAGCAATCGTAGTAGGAATGGTAGTAGTAGTAATAGTAGTAGTAGTTGTAGTAATGGGAGTAGTAGTAGTGGGAGTAGTAGTAGTAGCAGTAGTTGTAAAAGCATTAGTAGCAATATTAATAGTAGTAGTAGTAGCAGTAGTACTTGTAGTAGGAGTAGTATTTGTAGTATTAGAAGTAGCAACAGCAGCAGTAGTAGTGGTAGTAGTATTTATAGTAGTTTTAATAGTGGTAGTCGCAGAAGGCGTAACAATCGTAGTAGTAGTACTAATAGTAGGAGCAGCAACAGTAATAGTTTTAGTAGGTGTAGCAGTAGTTGTAGCAACAGTAGTAGTAGTAGGAGTAGCAATTGTAGTAGTGGTAGTAGAAGTAGAAGTAGTTCCAATAGTAGTAGTACTGGCAGTACCAGTAGCAGTAGTAGTAACAGTAGTAGTAGTGGTAATACTAGTAGTTATAGTAGTACTAGAAGACAAAGTAATATGAGTAGTTGTATATTTTGTGCTTGTAGTAGAAGTAGTAGTAGTAGTTTTAGTTGTAGTAGAATATGTTGTTGTAGTAATTGTAATTGTAGTAGGTATAGCAGTGGTAGTTGTAGTTCAACTAGTTGTAAGAGTAGCAGTAGTAATAGTAGGAGCAGCAGTAGAAGTACTAGTAGTAGCAGCAGAAGTTGCCGCAACAATAGTAGTAGCAGTATTAGCAAGAGTAGTGGTAGTAGTAGTAGTTGTTATAGCAGCAATAATTGTAGTACTAGTAGTAGTAGTCGTGGTGGTACCAGTAATAGTAGCAGTAGTAGTAGTAGTAAAAGTAGTTATAGTAGTGGTGGTACCAGTAATAGTAGCAGCAGTAGTAGTAGTAAAAGTAGTTATAGTAGTGGTGGTACCAGTAACAGTAGCAATAGTGGTAGTAGTAAAAGTAGTAATAAGAGTTGTAGCGGCAGCAGTAGTTGTAGTTATACTAGCAATAGTGGGAGGAGTAGTAGCAGTGGTACTTGTTGTAGTAGCAATATTAGAAATAGTAGTAGTTGTAGTATTAGTAACAGTAGCAGCAGCAGTAGTAGTAATAGTACAGCAGCAGCAGTAGTTGAAGCAAAAGTAGCAGTTGTAGTAGTAGTAGGAGTAGTATAAGTTATAATAGTAGTAGCAAAGTAGCATTAGTAGTAGTAGTATCAGTAGTGGCAATAGTAAAAGTAGTAATAGGAGTACCATTAGTTGTCGTAGCAGTCGTAGCATTAGTTGGAGTGGTAGTAGTAGTATCAGTAGTGGCAGTAGTAGTAGTAATAGGAGTACCATTAGTTGCAGTAGCTGTCGTAGCATTAGTTGGAGTGGTAGCAGTAGTAGCAATAGTTGTAGTGGTAGTTGTAATAGCAGTAGTAGTAGGACTAGTTGTAGTGGTAGTAGTAGTAGGAGTAGTAGGAGTTGTAGTAGTTGTTGCAGAAGTGCTAGTAGCAGTAGTAGTAGCAGTAGTACTAGTAAGAGGAGAAATAGTCAAAGTAGTAGTAGCTATTGGAATACTGGCAGGAGGAGTAGTAGTAGTAGTAGTAACAGTTGCAGTAGTAGTAGCCGCAGCAGCAGGAGTAGTAGTGGCATTAGTAAGAGTAGTTGCAGTAGTAGTAGCAATAGTAGTACTAGGAGAAGTTGTGTAGTAGCAATACCAATAGTAGTGGCCATCATAGCAGTTGTTGGAGGAGGAGCAGTAGTAGCAGGAGCAGCAGCAGTAGTAGTAGTAATGGGAGTGGTGTAATAGCAGTAGTATTATTTGTCGTAGTAGTAGTAGAAGTAGTAGTAGCAATAATACTAGTAATAGTAGTGGTTGTTGTAGAAATAGTAGGAGCAATAGTAATAGAAGCTGTAGTAGTAGTAGCAGTTATAGCAGTTGCAGCTGTAGCAGAAGTAGCAGTAGTCGTAGAGTAGTAGTAGAAATACTTGTAGTAGCTGTAGTAGGAGCAGTAGTAGCAGAAGTAGTAGTAGTAGGAGCAAAAGTAGAACTAGTAAAAGTAGTAATAGTAGTAGTAGTAGTAGTAATAGTAGTAGTAGTAGTAGTAGTAGTTGTTGTTGTTGTTGTGGTTGTTGTTGTTGTAGCAGTTGCAACAGTAGCAAACGTAGCAGTCGTGGTAGTAGTAGTAGTAGAAATAGTTATAGTAGCTATAGTAACAGCAGTAGTAGTAGGAACAGTGGTAGCAGATGTAGCAGTAGTAGTGGCAAAAGTAGAAGTAGTAGAAGTAGTAATAGTAGTAGTAGTAGTAGTAGTAGTAGCTCTAGCAGCAGTAGTAGTAGTAGCACTAGCAGCAGCAACAGTAGTAGCAGTAGTGTAGTAGTAGTTGTAGTTGTAGTAGCAGTAGGAGTAGCAGTAGTACTAGTAACAGTTGCTATAGTAGTAGCAGCAACAGTTGTTGTGGTAGTAGTAGTAGTCAAAGTAGTAGTGGCAGCAGTAGCAATGGTAGTAGTTGTTGTTGTTGTAGGAGTACTAGCAGAAAAAGTAGTAGTAGCAATAGTTGCAATAGTAGTAGTTTCGTAGTAGTAGTTGTAGGAGTAGTCGCAACAGTTGTTCTAGCATTTGTAGTAATAGGATTACTAGTAGTAGCAGTATTAGGACTAGGAATAGTGATAGTATTATTTGCAGTAGCATCCGTAGTTGTAATACGAGAAGCAGTAGTTGTGGGTGGAGTAGTTGTAATTGTTGTAGTAGTAATAGTGGTTGTAGTTCTAGTAGCAGTAGTAGTAGTACATGTGGTAGTAATAGTAGTAGTAGTAGAAGAAGAAGTAGTAGTAGTAGTAGTTGTAGTAGCATTAGTTGTAGCAATAGTAGTAGTAATAGTTGTAGTAGTAGTAGTATTAGTACAAGTAATAGTAGTAGTAGTAGAAGACGCAGTAGTAGTTCTTGTTGTAGCAGTAGTAGTGGTGGTTGTTATTGTAGAAGTAGTAATAATAGTTCTAGTAGTAATAGTAGTAGTATTCGTATTAGTACTAGTTGTTGTTATTGTTGTTGTAGTAGTAGTAGTAGTAATAGTCGTAGTAGTTGTTGTTGTTGTTGTAGGGGTATTAGTAGACGTTGTAGTAGCAATAGTAGCGGCAGCAGCAACAACAACAATAGTAGTAGTAGCAATAGTAGAAGTAGTTGCAGTAGCAACAACAGCAATAGTAGTAGTAGTTGTTGTAGTAGTGTGGCATTCGCAATCGCAGTAGTAGAAGTAGAAGTAATAGTATGAGTGGTACCAGTAATTCTAGTAGTAGTAATAGTAGTAATAGATGTATTAGCAGTGGTAGTAGTTGTTGTAGTAGCAGTATCAGTAGGAGTAATAGTAGTAGTTGTAGTAGTAGTAGTATTAGTTGTATTAGTAGCGGAAGTAGTAGTAGTAGTAGTAGGAGTTGGAGTGGGAGTAGAAGTTGGAATAGTAGTACTTGAAATAGTGGTAGTAGTAGTAGTAGTTGTTGTTGTAGTAGTACTAGTAGTTGTCGCAATTGGAGTAGTAGTGGTTGGAGTAGTAGTTGTAATAGGAGTTGGAGTAGTAAGACTGGTAGTAGTAGTGGTGGTGGTGGTAGGAGTAGAGGTAGTAGTAGTAGGAGTCAGAGCTGGAATAGTTGTAGTAGTAGAAGTAGTATTAGTAGTAGTAGTAATAGCTGTAGTAGTAGTAGAAGGAGTAGTAGTTGAATAGTAGTAGTAGCAGCAGAAGTAGTTATTGGTGTAGTAATAGTAGTAGTCGTGGTGGTTGTAATAGAAGTAGTAGTAATAGCAGTAGCAGTACCAGGAGGAGTTGTAGTTGTAGTAGCAGTGGCAGTAGTAGTAGTAACAGTACTAGTAGGTGTAGTAGTTGTAGTAGTAGTATGTTCTTGTAGTAGTAGGAGCAGTAGCAATAGCAATAGTAGTTGTAGTTATTATTATTGTTGTTGTTGTAGTAGTAGTAGTAGAAGTAGTAGCAGCAGTATTAGTATTAGTAGTTGTAGTAGTTGTAGTAGTAGTTATAGATACAGTATTCGCAATAGCAGTAGTATTTTAGTATTAGTAGTTATAGTAGTAATAGTATGAGGTGGAGTAGTAGTAGTTGTGGCACTGGTAGTAGTAGGAGTAATAGTCATAGGTGTAGTAGTAGTAGCAGTAGTAGGAGGAGTAGGAGTTATAGTAGTCATAGTAGGAGTTGTGGCAGGCATAATAGTAGTAATAGTAATAATAGTAATAGTAGTAGTAGTTGTTGCAGTTGCAGTAGTCGTAGAAGTAGTTGTAATTGTATTAGTATTACTTGTAGAAGTCGTAGTAGAAGCAGTAGAGTAGTAGTATTATTCGTAGTAATAGTAGCAGAAGTAGTAGTAGTAGTAGTAGTAGTGGTAGTGGTGGTAGTAGTAAGACTACTAGCACTAAGACCAGTATTAGTAGTAGTAGAAGTAGTCATAGCTGGAGTAGCAGTAGAAGTAGTAGCATATGCAGTAGCAGTAGTTGTCATAACAACTGCAACAACAACAGGATTAGGTGTTGTTCTAGTAGGAGCAAGAGTAGTAGTAGTAGTAGCAAGAGTAGGAATAGGTGTAGAAGTAGTAATAATAGTAGCAGTAGAAGTGATAGTAGAGTAGTAGGAGTAGCACAAGTGCTAGTAGTGGTAGGTGTAGGAATAGTAGTAGTATTAGCCCGAGTAGGAGTAGGAGTAGTAGTAGTAATTCTACTGGTATTGCTACTACTACCACTACTGCTAGTACTACTGCTACTAGAACCACTGCAACTACTTCTACTACTACTTTTGCTATTGCTGCTGCTGCTGCTTCCGCTACTACTACTGTTGCTACTATTATGGCTACTACTTTTACAATTTCCACTACTACTATTACTACTGCTATTACTTTCACAGTTGTTGCTACTACTGGAATAATTACAACTGCTACTACTGCCATTACTATTACTTATACAACCGCTAATACAACTACTACTGCAATTTCTATTACGACTATTACTATTGCTACTGCTACATATACAGCTACTACTATTATTACTACTGTTACTACTAATTCTACTATTTCTACAATTGCTAACACTAGCGATACTACTACTGCTACCACTCCTGCAACAACAACAACAACTACTAGTCCATCTCCTCCTACTATTATTGTTGTTATTGTAACTACAACTAGTACTACTGCTACCACAACTACGGCTACTACTACTACTACTACTGCTGCTGCTGCTGCTGCTTCTACTCTTACTACTGCTACTGCTACTATTGCTTCAACTACAACTGCTACTACTACTAGTACTACTACTACGATCGTTATTGCTGCTACTACTGCAACAGCTACAGCTACTATGGCTACTACCAGTGCTACTGCTACTACTCTTGCAAATACTACTGCAATTACTCCAACTTGTACTACTATTGTTACTGCTACTCCTACTACTACTACTACGACAGTTACTACTGCTGCTACTACTGTTGCTACTACTGTTACTGTCACTACTACTACTATCACTGCTACTTCTACAACTTCTCCTACTACTCATACTACTGCTACTACTACTACCACTACTACTACTACTACTACTAATACTACTGCTACCGCTACTTCTGCGTCTGAAAATGCTAATACAACTAAAACTACTACTACAATACTACTACTACTAATACTATTACTATTGGTACTAATAGAATTACTACTACTACTACTACTACTACTACTACTACTACGACTTCTACTACTTTGGCAACTACTCCTGCTATTACAGCTACTACTACTACAACTTCTATAGCAACTACTCCTGCTACAACTATTGCTACTACTACTACTATCGCCACTATTACTACTAGTTTTACTACTTCTACGACAACTATAGCTACTACTACTGCTGTTGCTGCTACTACTGCTACTACAACTATTTCTGCTACTACCACTGCAATTGTCGATACCACTACTACTACCACTATAACTGTTGCTACTGATACGGCTGCTACTGCTTCTACTACTGCTGCTGCTTCTACTCCAACTACTACTCCTTTGGCACCTATTCTTGCTGCTACTCTGACCCCTACTACTTCTACTACTACAACTAGTACTAACACTACTACTACTACAAGAACTACTTTTGCTGTTACTACTACTACTCCTTCCGCTACTACTACTATTACTACTACTCCTATTACCACTACTACTATTTCTACGACTGCTACTACTACTACTACTACTATTACTACTACAACAACAACAACAACAGCAACAACTACTTCTACTACTACTACTATTACTACTACAACTACTATTACTACTATTATTACTTCTACTACTACTCATACTACTACTACAACAATCGCTGCTATAGCTACTACTACTACTATGACTAGTACTGCTACAACAACTCCTATTTCTACTACTAATATTGCTACTACTACGAGCATGACTACTACTGCTACTTTCACTACTACTACTACGGCTACTACTACTACTACAACTACTACTACTACTACTACTTCTACTCCAACAACTACAGCCACTGCTGCTGCTACTGCTACTACTACTACTCCTCCTACTGCTATTGCTATTATTACTACAGCTACTGTCACTACTACTGCTGCTGCTGGTACTCTTGCTGCTGTAGCTATTAATACGGCTATTATTACTACTACTACTAAGACTGCTACTACTACAACTACTAATATGACTGTTGCTACTACAATTGCTACTACTACTACTAATACTACTACTCCTACTTCTCGTCCTACTACTACTACTGCAACTACTATAACTGACACTTCTACTCCGAGTACTACTACCACTGCTACTACTACTATGACTACTACTACTGCTACTACTACTGCCACTACAACAACTACTACTGCTACTACTATTGCTACTACTACTCCTGCTACTATTGCTACAACAACAACAACAACAACAACACAACTACTACTACTACTACTTCTACTTCTACTGCTGCTACTACTACAACTACTACTAATTCAACAGCCTCCACTACAACTTCTCCTTCGACAGCAACTATTGTCCCCACTACTACAACTACTAGAGCTGCTACCGCAAGAACTAGTTCTATTGCTACTACTTTTGCTATTACTACTACTATTGCAGCTGCTACTACTAGTACTACTAGTACTGCTAGTACTGCTATGGCTACTACCCCCACCACTTCTACTACTACTACTATTATGGCTACTAGTACTATTACTACAACTCCTAGTACTACTACTACAGCTGTTCATGTTATTGTTGTTGCTGCTACTACTGCTACTACTACTACTATTATTGTTGTTGTTGCTACCAATACTACTACTACGATTCCTCCTACTATTCATACTACTGCTACTGCTTCTACTACTACTACGCTGCTACCGCTTCTACTGGTACTGCTAGTACAACTAGTACTACTGCTACTGCTGTTAATGCTAACACAACTACTACTATAAGTGCTACTACTGCTACTATTGCTACTCCTACTACCACTATTACAACTAATGCAGCTACTAATGCTTCTACTACTTCTATTACCACTACTGCTGCTCCTACTTCCCCTACTATTAGAACTACTACTACTACTAGTATGACTACTATAACTACTGCTACTACTACTACTTCTCCTACAAATACAAGTACTACTACTTCTACTACTACTATTGCTACAGCTACTACTCCTACTACTACAACTATTGCTATTGCTACTACTAGTACTATCACTACTACTAGTTTTACTATTGCTGCTACTGCTACTACAGCTACGACTACTGCTGCTACTACAACTTCTATTACAATAGACACTACTACTACTTCTACTACTACTGCTGCCACTAGTACTTCTACTACTACTGCAACTACTACGATTACTAGTACTACAACAATAACTACTTCTTTTGCTACTACTACCACTACTCCTAATACTAATACTGCTACTATGTCAACTACTGTTAATACTACTACTACTAGTGCTGCTGCTACTGCTATTGTGGCAACAGCTGCAACTGCAACTACAACAACAACTACTACTATTATGGCAACTGCAACTACCGCTACTACAGCTATTGCTTCTACTATTCCAACTACTACTACGACTAGTAATACAACTACTACTGCTTCAACTCTTCTTCCCCTACTACTACTTTTTCTACTACTTCTACAACAACAACCAATATTATTACCACTAGTTCTATTGCTGCTACAATGACTACTACTACTGCTACTACTACTTCTACTTTCGCTACTACTACGACTACTTTGGCTACTACTTCTGCTACTACTGCGACTACTTTGGCTACTACTTGTACTACCGCAACTGCGAATACTACAACTCGTGCTACTACCACAACAACTACTACTACAATTACTAATGCTGTTGTTACTACTGCAACTAATGCTACTGCTTCTACCATCACTACTACTACTCCTATTACAACTACTAGTAGTCGTAGTTATTGTTATTGTTATAGTAGCCATAGTTGCAAGAGTAGCAGTAGCAGTAGAAGCAATAGTAGTAGCAATAGTTGTTGTAGTAGTAGTAGTTGTAGTGGCTATCAAAGATGTGGTAGCAGTAGTAGCAGTAGTAACCGTAGTCGTAGTAGTAGTAGCAGTAGCAGTTGTAGTAGTAGTAGTCACAGCAGCAGTAGTAGTGGAAGAGGTAATAGAACTAGAAGTAGCTGTATTAGTAGTAGAAGTAGTAGTAGTAGTAATACTAGTAGTAGAAGTAGTAGTACTAGTAGTAGCATTACTAGTAGTAGCAGCGATAGTATTAGTTGGAGGAGTAGTAGTAGCAGCGGTAATTATAGTAGGAGAAGTAGTAGTAGTCATAGTAGTAGCAACACCAGTAGTAATATTAGTAGTTGCCACAGTAGTCATAGTGGTAATAACAGCAGTGGTAGTAGTAGTAGCAGGAGTAGCAACAACTATAGTAGTTGTAGCAGATGTAGCTGGAGGTGTAGTTGCAATAGTGGTAGTAGTAGTAGTAGAAGTAGTAGTTGCCACTGTAGTAGTAGTAGTAGCAATAGTTGTAGTGATAGTTGCAGTAGTAGCAGTTGTAGTAGTAGTTGTAGTAGTAGTAGTAGTAGTAGCAGCAATAGAATTGGTAGCAATTATAGAAGTTGTAGTATTGTAGTAATAGTATTAGTAGTAGCAATGGTAGTAGTTGTAGCGGTAGTAGTACTAGTAGCATTAGTGGCTGAAGTAGTATTAGTTATAGCAGTAATAGAAGTAGTAGCAGTAGTTGTTGCGACAGTAGTAGTAGTAGCAGTTATAGTAGTAGTAGTAGCATTAGTAGAAGAAGTAGCAGTTGTAGTAGTGGTGGAAGTAGTAGCAGTATTAGCAGCAGTAATTGAAGTACCAGTAGTAGCAGTCCTTGCAGTAGTAGTAGTAGTAATAGTTATCGTAGAAGAAGTAGTAGTAGCAGTAGTAACAACATTACTAATAGTCAGAATAGCAATGCTAATAGTCACAGTGGTAGTAGTTGCGACAATAGTAATAGAAGGAGCCGCAGTTGTAGTAGTAGTAGAGGTAGTAACAGTATTAATAGTAGTAGCAGAAGCACTAGAAGTTCTAGTAGTAATATTATCAGTGGCAGTGGTAGTAGCAATAGTAGTTGTAGTAGTAGTAGTAGCACCACTAGTAGCAGTTGCGGTAGCAGTAGCCATAGCAATAGTAGTAGCCATAGGAGTAGTGGTAGTAGTATTTGTAGTTGTAGTAGTAGTTGTTGTTGCAATAGTGGCAGTAGTAGCAGTAGTAGCAGAAGTAGTAGTGATAGCAGTAGTAATTTTAGTGGCAGTCAAATTAGTGGTAGCAGTAGTAGCAGTAGTAGTAGTAGTAGTAAATGTTGTTGTTGCTATTGTTGTAGCAACAGTACCAGTAGTAGAGTAGTAGTAGAAGTAATAGTAGTAGCAGTCATTGTCATTGCAGCAGCAGTAGTAGTGGTAGTCAAAGAAGTGGTAGGAGTAGAAGAAATAGTAACCATCGTAGGTATAGTAGTAGTAATAGCAGTCGTCGCAGTATAGCAATAAGTGTAGTAGTCGTAGAAGTAGTAATAGAACTAGAAGTAGTAGTAGTAGTTGTTGTTGTTGTTGTTGTAGTAGTAATAGTAGCATTAGTAGTAATAATAGTAGTAGTTGTAACAGCACTAGCAATAATAATAGCAGTAGTTGTACTGGTAGTAGTAGATGCAGTAGCGGTTGTTGTAGTCGTAGTAGTAGTCGCAGTAGTTACTGTAGTAGTGGTGGTAGAATTAGAATTCATTGCAGTAGTAGTAGTAGTAGCAGTAGTATTAGGAGTTGGAGAAGTTGTAGTAGTAGTAGCTGTAGTAGCAGTAGCAGTAGTAGTAGTAGTATTAGTAATAGCTGGAGTAGTCCTAGTAGTAGTACTAGTGGTAGTTGAAGCATAAGTAGTAGCAGAATTTGAAGTTTAAGTAGCAGTAGCACCAGTAGTAGTTGGATTAGTAGTAGTAGAAGCAGTAGTCATAGTTGAAGTTGAAGTAGTCGTTGTTGTATTTGTAATAGAAGTAGCAGAAGTAGCATAAGTAGTATTAGTTATAGCTGTAGCAGTAGTAGTAGCAGTAGTAGTAGAAGTAGTAGCAAAAATAGCAGTAGTATTAGCAGTAGCAGTAGAAGTAGTAGCCAAAGTAGCAGTAGTATTAGCAGTCGCAGTAGCAGTCATACTATTCGTAGTAGTAGTAGAAGTAGTAGTAGAAGTCGTAGTATGAAATCGACCTTCCTAACGTCGGCGATGCTCGTCGAAGTGTTCGAGGTTGCGGAAGCTCTTTTCGAGAAAGAAAGTAGCAACAAGAAATAAAGAGAAGATATGGAGAAACTCTCGGATTCTTATTGCTAAATTCACACGATGCTTATTTACAAGTTCTACTACTATTTTTCGATGATCATTTACAAGTTCTACTACTATTACTACCGCTACTACCACTACTGCTACTACCACAATTGCTACTCCAACTACTACTACAACTACTACGACTACTACTACTATTACTGCTACTACTTCTATTACTACTCCTAGTACTCCTCCTCCTACTACTACTACAAGTGCTACTGCTACAACTACTATTGTGACTACTACTGCTACTTCTACTACTTGTACTACAACTAATGCCATTAATACTATGACCACTACGACTACTATAATAACTGCTGCTACAACTGCTACTTCTACTACTACTATAACAACTACTGCTACTACTACAACAATAACAACTACTACTACAACTACAACTCCTACTTCCCCCACTGCAACCCCTACTACTACTACTACAACAACAACAACTCTTGTTGCTGCTACTTCCACTACAAGTACTACTACTACTTATACTACTACAACTACTGTAGAACTACTGCTGCTACTATTACTATAACAACAACTGCTACCGCTACAACTACTATTGCTTCTACTACTACTGCTACTAATACAAGTGCTACTTCTACTGCTACTATTACAAGTACTATTGCTGCTACTACTGCTTCTAATACTACAACTATTGCTACTGTTATTACTACTGCTACTGCTGCTGCTACTACTACTACTATGACTGCTACAACTATCACTACTACTATCCAAACTATTGAAACCACTAATACTACGGCTACTACTACTACTACTATTGCTACTACTGATACTATTGCTTCTACTGCTATTATCGCTACTATTGGTACTACTGCTACTACTACAATCACTGCTACTATAACAACAACAACAACTACTCCTACTACCATTACTACTGCCACTGCTGCTACCACTGCGATGACTACTACTACTACTACTGCTACTACTACAACAACTACTATTTTTGTTGCTACTATTACTGCTGCTAGTACTCCCATTGCTACTACTACTTCTATAACTGCTACTTCTGCTCCTACTACTTCTACTACTGCCATAACTACAACTGCGGCTTCTGCTACTACAACTACTACTCCTACTGCTACTACTATTACTACAACCTCTACTTCTACTACTCATACTCCAACTACTACTGCTACTACAACTACTTCTACTACTACTAAAGTTGTTGTTACTCCTACTACTACTACTACTACTCCAACTATTACTGCTACTACTACAACTACTATTTATACTACTACTCCTACTGCTACTACTAGTACTACTACTACTACTACAGCTACAACTACATCTACCACTACGACCGCTATTGTCACTCCTATTACTACTACTATGGCTTCAACAATTACTACTACTACTACTACTACTTTTGCGACAACTATTGATTCTATTAGTACCACTGCTAGTACTACTGGTACTGAAATCGACCTTCCTAACGCCGGCGATGCTCACCGAAGTGTTCGAGGTCGCGGAAGCTCTTTTCGAGAAAGAAAGTAGCAACAAGAAATAAGGAGAAGATATGGAGAAACTCTCGGATTCTTATTGCTAAATTCACACGATGCTTACAATACTTGGATTATTTTTCGATGATCATTTACAATGGAGGCGTGCCCCTTATATAGAGGGCACGGTGATGTAAGGACTCACATCAGCTGGTGGTATGAGCTAAGCGCTTACATCAGCATAATAGTAACCTATACTAGGGTAGGCCTATAGCCTTTACATAAGACTCCAAGGGAAGTCTTGTCCTAGGCATAGCCTTCTTATCCTAAGGCGTAGCCTTTACAAAAGACTCCAAAAGAGATCTTATCCTAAGGCGTAGCCTTTATATCCTCAGGCATAGCCTTTATAGAAGACTCCAAAAGACGTCGCTGTCATAGGCTGGTAGCTCGTCCTTTGGCTAGGCTCGTCCTCTTGCTAGGCTTTGACTTCTTATTTTGTAGCTCTAGCTGCTACTGTACTGTACAACAGGATTCTACTTTCCTGTATTAGCTTCTATACTTCCCACCACGCTCCGCCTGCTACGGGACAGTGGCTTTGTACAGTGGGGTGCTGTCTTCTTTGGCTAGTTACGTTTCCCACCACGCTCCGTGTGCGTCTGAGAGAGGGAAAAGTGGCTGGTCCTGGAAACGGCGTCTTGGACTAGTCGGAGGGTAGTCTGGAGCTGCTGGTCTATCTGGGCCATTGTAGGGTACCAGGTGGCCCAAAAGTGATCCTGGTAGCTGAGTCATTCGCACTCCCATAGTTTGCTGGTGTGGAGATTACACAGTTGCCGAAGTGCTGTGATTGCTGTTGCTGCTGCTGTACGGATATCCTGCTCATTTGCAGGGAACCCTGCAGGTGTAGTAGCATCTCGGCTAGGTGCTGCCACTCCTTGTGTGCTGGGGCTGCTTGGACTTCTTGAATTACTGTGGCGACGAGCTCCAGAGTTTCGAGGTCTTCTTCTGCTGGCCATCCTGCACAGACTAGAGAGGAAAGTAATCGTGACAAGGAGTCAGCGAGCTGATTATCCTTGCCCTCGATGTGTTCGAAGTGTACCGGGATCCCTATCCCAGTAATATAGTCTGTGAAGCCGATCCAGCGTATCCTGGAAGGCTTGTGATTCGGAGACTTGTTGAAGAAGCTAATTGTAGCTTGGCAGTCGGTCCGAATCGTTAGTTCCTTTCTATCCAAGTAGTAGATCTTTAGTGCTTCCAGTGAGTTCATCACCGCATAAATCTCCGCATCGATGGTGGATTTGATGGGGTTAAACTTCCCGCTTGCGTAAGCACACACATGTTCTGCGGATTTTGGATCGTATTTCTGCGGCTTCCATTTGCAGATGCCTCCCCATCCTTCCATGCAGCCATCTATTTCTAGAAGGATGTAGCTCTCTGTAGGGGGTACTTCCAAGTCCGGTAATTGCTGGACTAATTTTTTAATTTGGCCCACTAGAGCCCAATCCTGTTGGTTCATTTTCTTTTCTCCAGTTGGGCTGGTTTTTGCATACAGTGGGCTGAGGAGCCTTCCCAAGTTGGGAATGTAGTTCCTGGCATAATTGAGGACGCTTAACCAGGAACGAAGCCCCTTCTTGGTCATGAGTGATTTATTTTGTACCTCCGTGATTTTCTTGATCACGTGAGGCTGCAGCCGGATCCTTTGGTTCCCGATGATGGCACCTAGGAACTTCACTTCTGTTACCGCTACCTTCATTTTTGTAGGGCTCAGGACGAGCCCATGCTCCTCACAAATATCGAGCATGATGTTCAGGTGCTTGGCATGCTCTGCTTCTGTCTGTGAGAAAACAAGGATATCGTCAATGTAGACGGCAATAAAGTTTTCTGTACCTTTGAAGCAATGGTCCATTTTTCGTTGGAATACGGCTGGGGCGTTTTTCAGGCCGAACGGCATGACCAACCATTCGTATAGGGCAGAGGGGATCCAGAATGCGGTCCATTCAATAGAATCTGGGTGCATGGCCACCTGATGGAAACCACTTTTCAGGTCAAACTTAGAGTAGACCTTGCTGTGGCTTACCCTCCTTAGGATAGTATTGATCCCTGGGAGGCTGTATTGGTCTTTATTTGTAAGGTCATTCAGACGCTTGTAGTTGAAGACCATTCTCTCTTTTCCTTTTTCCTCTTTGCCTGTAGTCGGGTCGACGATTGTTCCTGACCTTACGATGAAGGCCGTTGTCCTGTGCCGACTCCTACTTGGCCGTATGACTCCCATGGTCAGTAGGGCTTCTACGTGCCTTTTGAAGGTGTCCTGCAGTTGTGGGGTGACATGATTCATAGGACGATCTTCTATAACAAAGTCTGGATTTTTGATATCCAGATGGCACACCACTTTGTTCTTTGCCCAGTGCTTTAACGGGTTTTCGCCAATAAACCCTGCTTCTTTCAGCCTTGTTATTACTGGTTGAAATTTTTGGAGGAAGGACTCCCTGCTGAGCCCTGTATTGTAGTATACTGATTGCTGGATATC